>JAUCBJ010006607.1:0-40435 GCA_032718475.1 Nemertoderma westbladi | reverse complement strand
AGACAATAAAGAGTATCCAGTAGTATTTAAAGAATTTGCTATATTCGATTCTAATTACACCAAAACTAATGTAAAGACGTTTTTAATTAAAGCCCCGCCTAATATTAAGTTATCAGCTTTAGATGTAGCTCACGTAAACAATTTACGAGACATGACTTCGCATTTACCTTGGGATTACGGCGACATTTCGCAAGATGACTTTAAAAAATACATGAAGAGACATTTAAAATATAAAAAAATATACATGTATTTGGGTTGATGAAGCGGGCAATATTAGTTTCCCAACTTGATGTTCTCGCAGCAAATTCGATGGAGAAATTGTGGATATATAATCAGCAATATTACAATTATTTAACCCCCTGTCGCTTCCACGATCAATTTATTGCACTGGAAAATAAATGTGCGTTCCACTTAAACACAAAGGATAACTGTCTGCGGTATTGCTCAGCAAAACAGGTCGGTGGGTTTGAATTGAAACGATTTTTCGTGAGAAAGCGTTTAACGCGTTTAACTGCGACTGATGATGATGATGATAAACAGAAAGAAATAACTGCGGTGGAAGATGTACTGTAGGTTTACTCTAAGCATGTAATGTGATGGGATAATATAATTGTTTTAATGTCAATAAAAATAATAAAAACATTAAAATCTATTTTTTAATATCTCAGTTTGACTGAAGGTGTAGGGCTTAAGTTTACACACACACACAAACACACCGCACCTACCGGTAGCCGGCTGTTGTATCAGAGTTTAACTACCAGTAGCTAGCTGATTTTACTACATATACCAACAACGCTAAACTGTAGAATGGCAGAATGGCCCCGACAGCAACCACAGAGCTTTAGCGTTACCGGTACCGTACTTACTAATAATAAAATTAAATTAAGTCGACATGGGGGTTCGTGAATGCAGCATTAGAGGAGGCCCACCTAACAATAGGCCTACTGGTACCGGCACCGTAGCACTCTTGTACCTGTATACTTGAATAGAGCAAGGGCATGCTGGTGCTGGTTTCTTTGATTTAAGGATTAGGCTATTATACTTGAATGCTTCCAATTTTATGTTTACAACTTTAATTGGTCTAATCTACATTACTGTGGGCTACTACTGTTGCATAGGCAAGCCTATACAGCTATAGTTAACTTTATGCGGCCCCCTTTTTCGAATGTTGACCCAATATGGTTGGTCTAATCTACATTACTGTGGGCTACTACTGTTGCATAGGCAAGCCTATACAGCTATAGTTAACTTTATGCGGCCCCCTTTTTCGAATGTTGACCTTTAGAATTCATACTAGGCGCACCTTCATTCGGTTAGGCAATAGGCCTAATCACTACTCCTCAACTGAAAGCCGCCTAGCACATTGATACAATAAGTGTGGCTAGCAATATATAAAATTCACCGCGCCCAAGTTCATTCATTCACTTCATGTTGTAGACCTATAGGCCTATAAAACATAGTTAGTTTATTTATGTATTCGCTTTTTTTTTAATTAGATATAAAATATAAAATATACAATACAATACAAAACAAAAACCTACTGATACCGGTAACACACATGACTAATTATATAGACCTATGAGTCTACTTGCTGTATGAGTCTACTGACGTATTCTCGGATCAGATGGAAGTAGTAGAGTTGGTGTTGGAACTGGAACTGCTGCTATATCTTCATGTTCACCCCAGTTCTCTCCCCTACTATAATTGTCTAAACTTATTTGATGCGCCGCTCCAGGTTGTACTCTAACGTTTAGATTGAAGTTTTTATTGGTCGTCAATGTGGTTTGGTGACCTTGGCTGCCGCTGGTTTTATTTTTAATCATTATTGTTATTTCTCCGTTGTTGTTTTTTAAATGTAATTCAGTTACATTTAATGAAGTGAAATAAAGGTCATCTCCATCAGCATCAAATTTTAGTAAACAGTCGTCGCTATTTTCAATGAAAGAAAATGCCATCTTGGATGTCGGTGTTGGATGTTGGATGTCGGAACGGATGTTAGTTGATTGATAGAGAAGGATTGTCGGAACTGAAGTTGGTTGAGGTTAGTTTTTTTTTTTTCAAATATGAAGATAAGTTAGGCCATGGAATACTAAATATACACGGATCCGCATTAGTGTTATTTTTTCGGCCCCGAAATTTTTTTCAATAAAGTGGTAGTATATGCCATAGAAACCCCAGAAAAAAAATTTAAGCAAATTCGACCGGAGCGTTCTCGAGATATAATCCGTCAAAGTTTTCAAATTTGCCAACAAGAAATGCATCGTTGGGGGCGATTTAAGCTTATTTGCGATATATTTCTATGGCAACAAGTAGTACTGCCATTACTCTTGAACTGCGCTGTTGTAATATTGATGCGTTGGTTTGTCAACAATATTATTATTACCACAACTAGCTACAGCTGCACTATTTTAAAACAATATTTTAACCGATAATTTTTCGATTACTACAGTATTAACCAGTAGGCCTACATCGCGGTAACCTTTAGTCTCTACACAGTAGGGCCTTCATTACTTCACTGGCTACACATAGTGAACTACAGTATCTACATCATGCCACGTACTTGTTTAGTTTGCAAGTCAAAAGACCTTTTGCACCGGTTTCCTATTGATGTTGCTGTTTGCAATGAATGGAAACAAGCGATTCGTCAGGGGCAGAATACGCCAGGTAAGGATTTTATTATTATATCATGCATGAAATGTTCTACGACATGTTATCTATTTGGTACTACTATAGTATGTGTGTAGCCATGGTACAGCAAATTTATAAAATTTGCATGTCTTTTTATTTGGTTTTATTGCATTTTATAATTTCTAGAACATTGGTGATTGTTCTAGAACCTTAGTAGACATTTTTTTCTGACATCTAGTAGTATTTTTTTTACTAGCTAGTATTTTTGAAAATTAAAAAAAAAAATTTATTTAGTGTTTTTTTAATATTGGAAAACATTTTAGAATCAATGTTTTCACATTTTTTTATAATTTCAAAAAATACTAGCTAGTTAAAAAAAACGGCTATCCGTATGAAACATGCGTATGCGTATGATCCTTAATCATTGTTACTATGGCTTCAATATTAGTTAGAGAACACCATATAAAAGTTATTTAACTATTCTAGAATAAAATAAAAAATAAAATGACCTAGAACATATAGCTAGTAATTTTTTAATTTTAAATTAGCTAGTAATTAAAAAAAAAATCATTTTCAACTTTTAACAATTTTATTGCCAAATATGTCAACATTTTTATAGTTTCAAAAGATACTAGCTCGTAAAAAAAACACTTGCTACCATAAAAACAACATATCTACTTATGTTCTATAACACTTTCCAATAATACAAATCGAAAAAATAAAAATTTTAATTTAAAAAATTGTCACACAAGCTACACCTATGTTATAAAAATACTAGCTATCTTAAAAATTGCTAGCTACCTGAAACTATAACATTTATAATACTAAATTTAATACCAAATTTAAAAAAAAAATTTTTAAATACTAGGTACCGATAGTTATTTAGAAATTATAAATTAGCTAGTAATACAAATTTTTTGAACATTTAATTGATTATTGATTCGAGTTTTTGTATTCAGTAGTAATTAGTTTACATTGCAATGTGAAATAGAAATACTCGCACGGGCGGAACACTAGCCGTATTAATTATTTTAGATTAATATTTTTGTTAGGTCGAGAATTCGATTACGATAAAGATCGAATTTGTAAAGTTCACTTCGAGCCGAAGGATTTTATGATGAACAGAAATTTGCAGTTTCGAAGTTCCAATCTCAAAAAGGAATCAATTCCTTCAATATTTACATTGGTTGTGCCATTACCATCTCCACTACGAAAGTCACCAACTAAACGAAAAGTTGATCCCACACTATACAACCTACTCGAAAATAGAAAATTAGTTGAAGAAGACAAATTAGAGTGGCAGTTGGGAAATATAAAGAAATGGATTGAAGACGAGGATGTTTTTAAGAATAGGGAGGTACATGCGTGTAAGTGTGATGTTGAAAGTGAAGATGGAATTATGATTTATGAGATTTCCCCCGAAAATCTAAAACTGAATTACTTCCTTAAGATCTCAACGACGTACTTTATTGTTTCTCAAAATACCTCTAAAATACCCCTTGTTAATTCTAGCTATTTACCATGTAACAAAAGTGGGTATAATAAAGTTCAGAAGAAAAGCGTTTTGCTTAGGCTAATGAATGAGGTCAAGTTTCATTCATTGCCTAATTTTGACTCAGATTTCATGGAATTTCTAGACGAGTACCGCAATTATAAAAAGATAGGAATATACCCCAAGAATATCATTAGAAAGTGTCTTATTCTACGTTATAAGAGCAGGAATGGATATAAAGAGCTCTTGAAGCTGATGCCAAACCTACCCAGCATTTCATTCTTTGAAAAGTTGACAAGAGGTGATGTAAAAGTTTATACACTTCTAAAGAGCATTGGTATGGATCAGAATGTTGTAATATACGCGGATGAAATTTACTTACAGAGAGAATCAATATTTAGTGCAGGAGGTATTATTGATTCACCAAAGACCCTGCTGGATATTATGGTAAGAGCTCTAAGTGGGGGAAATGGAATAATTGTCAAGTCAGTGCCATGTTACGAGACATTAACTGGAGACATGTTGATAAAAGAATTCAAGGAAGTTGTGAAACATTTAAAAGAGGCCGAGTTTCAGCCACGAGTGTTTGTTACTGATGGCCTTTCAGTTAATGTCAATGCTTACTCAAAGATTATATATGAACCAGAGCTTTGTGATATAATTCCGTTGTTTGATTATAATCAACTCATGAAGAATACACGAAATAACTTATTTAACACCGGCATATTTTATCCTCCTGAATTTAAGTGGAGTTATATGAATGACGTATTTCAAATAGGAGCAAATGCTAAAGTGTCGATGTCTGATGTTCGTATGGTGTATCAGATGGATACAGAAAGAATTAATTGTGATTCTTCAGTCAATCTGCGAAAAGCCCACAAGCTCACTTATGCAATAATCAACGTTGGAAAGCGCAAGCAAAACACCCAGCTTATGCTCAACCTGTACCATGATAGTACTATCGATGCCCTCAGATGGTATTTGGGTGGTGGCACAGAGAACTTCCATAATGACACAGCTGATTACTTCCAGTTATTAGACTCTTCTGGGAGTTTATGAACTGTAAACATAATACGTCTAATCCTTACACAAGAACACTCAGTTGTTATGACAGTGAGCGGCAAAGTTTCCTTCAAACCTTCCTTGACTGGCTGACAAGGTGGAAGTCTTCAAATAAAGCAGGGTTGCTAACACAATAAAGGTCCTAGATTTGGTCTTCAACAAACTCGAATACCAATTATTTAACCTGGCAGTCCTTGGAGACGATGAAATTGAGTTACATTTCAGCAAATATCGCCAGATGTCGGGAGGTCGCTTCCTTGTAAGTCTGCGGGAAGCCACTAACTCAAACAAGATAATTCAAATCAAAGCTGCTCTACAATCCAACCAAGATGTCATTGACTGCCTTGATAAAACTAATAGTGAAGATATACGACCAATAATTACGAAACTATCAGCAGATGATGATTTTGATATATTCGACGACGAATCTCTATTGATTATTTCAGACGTGGCTGGATGGGCAGTTCAGTCAATTCCTAATTCAGATGCGTTGTGTTCATGTACCAGATGCGATCTAAAAGATAAATCCCAATCAAGTTCTACACGAATATTCGCTACATTTCGTTTCGTGACAGAGGGGGATTGTGTTTTCCGAGTGATGGATTTGTGCATCTTTGCTGCAATATATTTCACATATTGAAAAAATCATATCCCTTGGTAAACAACAAGAACAAAGCGAGTCGTCCAACATTACATAGACTACTAGTAAACCAAATAGATACCACTGAAGTTGTCTGCTCTGAACACAGCGAGAAATTCAAACCAAACCATTTCTACTACCACTGCCACCCTGGCTGTTGACTCTACATCCATTGCCACCCTGGCTGTTGTTTCCGCTACCTACCACGTTTCCACCATGGCTGTTGTTTCTACTACCACTGCCACGTTGCCATGCTGGCTGTCATTTCTACTACCACTGCCACCCTGGTAGTTGTTTCTACTATCACTGCCACCCTGGTAGTTGTTTCTACTACCACTGCCACCCTGGCTGTTGTTTCCACTACCTACCACATTGCCATCATGGCTGTTGTTTCTACTACCACTGCCACGTTGCCACCATGGCTGTCATCTTTACTACCACTGCCACCCTGGCTGATGATTCTACAACCACTGCCACCTGGAGACTCCGCCAGCAATCAGAATAATAGGAGAATCGCCACTCGTATCTTGACAATCACCACTACTAGTGACAGCTATACTTCTTAGGAAATGGGGTGTCAAGTACTTGGCAGTACTGCTGAAGAGGCCTAAAGCCGGCCGAAACGCCGTTTCTATTAATGGTTTATTATTATTATACTGCATAAAGAATCAATTACATAGCCTCCCTATACATACATACTGTATATATTACATTATATAAAGTAGGATAGAATAAATTACTGTTTTCGACACATGTAGTGCCACAATCACTACAGTACACCACAATATTATATTTAATTATAAATTGAATTGATATTAAATTGTATCAATAGGGGGGGGGGGGGGGGGGGGGGGGGTAATATATAAAACTAATAAAAGTGTCAAAATTAGCTTCCACAGCAGTGTTTATTTAAATATATTTAATATATATATATATTAATAGATTACCTCGTTGCTATAGTTACCTGTGCTAGAAATAAAAATAAATAGGATAAAAATAAATAGGGTAGTAGATGCAAAATAAAATTAATTCATGGCAAAACCTAGAAATTTTATGTTTGCCCGGTTTCCATGGAAACGCTCCGGTCAAATTTGCTTAAATTTTTTTTCTGAGGTTTCTATGGCATATACTACCATTTTATTGAAAAAAATTTCGGGGCCAAAAAAATAACACTAATGCGGTTCCGTGTATATTTAGTATTCCATGGTTAGGCCTAGTCTATACCGGTATTTATTTTTTTATTTTATGGTAGGGAAACAAAATTATAGTTCACTGTTAGAAAAATTGAGTTTATATATATTTTTGTAGAGGGTCGCAGATGTTTAGATTACAAAATTCTCATAGTTAACAAAATGCACAACATAAACCTTTCCCATGCGGATTAGTTAGCGATATATGCTCTGTTCTATTCTGAATGTAGGGAGATGCATAGCTGATTTTTTAATAATATGTACCGGTATACAGACTAGTAACAGATAGGAGGGCATCGTCTTTGACTATGAATACCAGCACATAGCCCTAATCTTTTCTCACCGAGCTTAGCATTGCCTGCCGCACACACACACACACACACACTCATAAGTAACAGATGCGCTATTGTAGCTCACTCGTGAGCAGCAATGCTTAGTTAGCTAGCTAGCTAGCTACGGCCACTGAGTAAACTATGCCTACTCGAGTGTTACAAGCAATCGCTCTACTGAAGTTAGTTAGTTAATTTCCCCTCAAACTAGTTGTTGATTTTAAAAAAGTATTCATAAATTTTTTCCAACCAAATTTAATATATATTTTACAGTAAAAATCTCCACCACCAAACAGCAACAATAAATTTCACTCGCACTAATTATATTTTACATCAAAAACCCTCGCACCAAACAATAATAAATTATTAACCAGTTTGTTGAATATAGGATAATATATATGAAATTTAAACGGGGAACACATTAATGTACATTTACCAGTGTAGAAGCAGCAAACAACAACAATATTATTTATTCTGACTTTTCAGTTATTGAATATTTCGGGCTCATATGAAATTTCTAGTTTAACATTATCAAATATAACATAAAACCCGATATTGTTTATAAGTAACCTATAAATTACGGTATCGATACTAAAAATATAAGTACACAAATTGATTGATTTAAAAATCAAATTAATGTTTGTTTTTTCTAATATATGTTTTTTCACTTTATTAAAATTATATTTTCTACCGAGAATTGTTATTCGTCCATTTGTAAACATTAATATAGTTGCACCAAATACCTTATATATAAACTGGTTAGGTTTGAGTACAATTTTACCATTCAATTGATTTTTTAATTCTTTTAAATTAAGTCCATAAATAATCTGCTTACAACTTATATTTTTATTTACTATTTGATAATTCATCATCAACACCGTCGTCTTTTGGTTCTTCATAAATTGGTATATTTGATATTTTTATAGGTTTTTTGAGGTTTGTTTTATAGTGCCCCCAAGGAAGTGATTGATTTTTATTAACCCAATAAAGTTTATCATCAAAGCTACTGAGTGCAAATTTATTTTGCTTTAAGGTATAAATACGATGTAATTTAGATTGAAATCTGTGTATGTTTTTTTTTATTTCTTCATTTGAGTTATATGCTTTTAAATATTCTTCATGTGTAATATTCGTTTCCACAACAGCTCTTGTAATACCTTTTGCTCTACGAATATTTTTATTATTCCATTCCAAAATTGAATATAATTTTGGTCTTAAAAATACTGCTTGTTTAATTTCACGTGAGGCTAGTTCGTCTTTACAGTAATAGAGTCTGGATTTATTTTTATCGCTGTAGAGTGGGTGATCCTTAGGGTAATTGGATGTATCTAAAATATTATTTTTAATTAATGCTTTTAAAAAATTATTCTGCGATGTATTATAGTAACAACCTATCAATGAGTCAGTGTCTGATGCAGCAATTTCAATACGGCAGTTTAATTCTTTCTCAATAGGTAGCAATTTATTGTAATACAGCTCATACATATCCAATTTAGCCAAGTCCAACACAGTGCTACCAATAAATATAGGCTTATCGAGAGTTACAGAGTCTTTCACTAATAAATGTCCTGATAGTGTATTATTGTATATTATAAATTGTTCATGATTAATACGATTTACCAATTGATCGCATTTATCGTTGCTATTTGCGATACGAAAGTTACATCGATCTCTTATCTTTTCTATTGATTTGCCAAACAGCGAATTATTGAGCAATTTCGCGACAGCTGTTTCAATGTAACTTTTTGCCAGTCGCCTTTGATTAATATTAAAATCGATGTAATTTTTAAATACAAATTCTTGTTGAAAAGAATATAATTTATGTAGTTTAGTAACAATTAATCCATGTTTTATATAAAATTTTAACAGTTTCAAATGTAAATGATAAAACTCTTTATCAAATTGTGTCAGCATGAGTTTTGGTATAGACATTCTATATTTACGGGAGGTACCTCTTTGTATTGACAAGTTATTAAATTGTTCCATCATATAAGGCGAAAGCATTGATTCATTTATACTTAAATGCTCAGGAGCTAACGGTAATTGTAATGGTTGATCGTGAATAGCCTTGGGATAATTTAAATCACATATTAAAAAATATCCAGTAGATCCATCAATGTCTAAATCTACCAAGTACTCGATTAGTTTTTCTGAAATTGCATTCTCTAAATGTTTAATACTTACTTCTTTGAATTGTGAGGTGGGTAGTTTTTTACTTAAATTCCCAGAATATAAAGAGTTGAAATCAATATTAAAAATATGGCATTCTTCCTTAGTAGAATCATATGTACTTGTACCTGGTATATTTGATTCTATATAATGCTTTCGACAAAATGAAACACCACCCCTAATTGATTTTTCAAAATCTCTATATGTCTGATAATCCTTTATTAATTCTATTTTACATTTATTATATTTTAGCGCGCAATCATAGGTAAATGACGCGATACTACAGTAAAAAACCGCTTCTAAATCGTAATTTTGTTTACAAACATTCCTAAAATTCTCAAATATATCAGCAAGCAAACAAACATCGAGTTTTAAATAGGCTAAAAGATAATCTTTGAGATTCACACAGTCGAATTCTACCCATGATATTCCCGCAAACCTATAATCTTCAATTGTGCATGTTTTTTGACTTAAGTTACTAAAAAAATTATTTATAGACGGCAAACCAGTATCATTAAATTTATTTATATCTGTCAAGTACTCGTATGGAAATACTCCTTTCCGTTTAATTGTTGAGTTATTCAAGTTTGGATAAAAATATTTCATTTCTTGTAGAGTAATAGGTAAAATTGAGCTTATATCATGACTCGCTACATCCTTTGTTGAACACTCAACTAAATTACTTAAAGAAAAGCTTAAAAATTGATATGTGTCTAAGAAACGTAACTCAATTTTCTTAGAAGTGTTTTTAATTGGGATAAATGCACTCAGTGAAATATATCGTTCTGTATTTCTCGGTATAACCTTTATATCCCAATCTGTGTATTTCTTATCTCTAAATCCGCTTTGTAATATACAATGTATATCGTAATTGTTGGAATTATGACCGCAAAGTACATACAGGTATCGTTTCAATGATAAACTTCGGTTACAACTATTACAGGCTGCCGCAATATATTTACCTGTAATATGTGAATGATGTCTGTTTTTCCCTACATTATTATTTAAAGTAACATTACAATAAACAACAAAATTTTGCTTGTTCAAAATTTACAAAATCAATATTAGTAAATTACATAGTTTTATGTGTGTATATTTCTGACCAACAACATAATTCAGTTAAATCAGTATATAATGAATCTAAGAAATCTTGAATACAATTATTATTATTTGACTTTACGAATGTTTTCAAATGACATTTTGGAGCATCAATTAATTCAGTATTGGGAACAATTAAATAACTCACAGCACACGGTATATGCTCCTGTATAATTTGCTTATTAACTGACGGTTGTAAGATACATTCTATATCAAAGTAGGTGACAAACAATGGGGTTAAGGTTCTATCTAAATTTGTAAAACTAATGTGTGTTCTTTTTTTATTAGGTAGTGTCTCTCGCTGACTTCTTCCTTGGTAGCAGGCGAGACGGTGTCGATGAAGAACTTCCGCACGAAAAAAATGAGTCAAACACCTTTCGCAATATTTCCTATTCCTGACATGAAGAGCTCTCGTATTCAGCAATCGATTCAGGTTAGTTATGCAAACATAATGATTCAGTTTAGGTACATTGTTATTTTTTACTACAAGTAATATATTTAATAACTGTTTATCGGGTGTAATTTTACTAAACGGAGGTTGTCTTAATATAGATACGGGGGTGCATTTGTTGTCGTTATTCCAACATAGTAAATTAATTATATATTTTGAATTTTGTTTTTCAAAAAGTTGAATCGCTAACTGCCACTCTGTTGGATAATCATTTTTCCCATTGTCAAAAATGAAATGACTCATATAATTTTTGTACGACGAAGTACGCTGTTTGTTGTTTTTCACTTTGCTACTAAATTTTGCAGATATAATTGCCCATTTAAAACAGTCATTATCAGCCGATTGTACATTTATAACACACTGTTTACCTGATAGAGCCTTAGGTAATTCCATATATCCATGCCCCTTATATAGTAACGACCTACACTTAGATTCAGCTAATTTAATTTCAACCCTTAATAAAGATTTAATACGCCACCCCGAACCACGTGTGTTAAAGATGGCTATTTTTTGTAATATATTTTCCACCACATACTCAAACCATGTGTCAAAACTTTGCGATGAATCTACAGTATTAATAGCACCACCGGAAGAATTAAAATAAAAGGTTTCCAATTGCTCACCTTCTGAAAAATGTGATCTGTACATTAATACATTTAGACCTAACCACAGTCTAAGAACATTCATTTCTTTCAATCTATCTAATATTAACTGAAGAATATTACCTCGAATTTGCGCTAATGCTGTTTCTACATCGGGACAATCTCTAGAAGTTGGGAGGTCGTGGACATAAATTTCAAGACAATTATTGTGAGCTTCTTGTTCCCGCGTAAAAATTGTTGCGCATGTACCAAGAGCCACCCTTAAGTTTTTTCTGGATATTATATTTTTATGTTGCGGAAATTTACGCTTTCTTGTGTAGTAACATTTCAAGTGACAATCGTGTCGTATATAATTCTCATATGTATACTCTTTATTACAGGTAGAACAAGTCAATTGATAGGTACGGAACTCCATTTCTTTACAACCAGTAGTTGATTCATGTCGTTTACAAATTTCGCTGCATGAAGTCACGACATGACACTTA
The DNA here is from genome assembly GCA_032718475.1 of Nemertoderma westbladi. NCBI lineage: Eukaryota > Metazoa > Xenacoelomorpha > Nemertodermatida > Nemertodermatidae > Nemertoderma > Nemertoderma westbladi. Next base: position 28,289 of record JAUCBJ010006607.1, on the reverse strand, counting down.
AAACAAGAATAACTTTCAAAATGCGAGCGTAGGTGGCGTAAATAATTATGTCTAGTTACATTCATATGACAGAATGAACAACATATTGTTATTTTATCCATGTTGAAGTTTGTTTAGATAAATAATAATAATAATAATAATAATAATAAAATATGTCCAAAGATTAAAATAAAATGAAATGATATGATATTGACTATATCTAAACATTTATATGCTAGCGAGGGAAATAATTTTAAACCAATCACCAATCACCAATCGCTTATGACTATTGGAAACCGCAAAGAGTTTAACTTATGATTAGGTTTACATATTAGGATAATAATCTGGTTTCCATGGAGAATTAGTAACAGGCTCTACTAGAACTGGGTTACTGACAACTTTCTGTTTCTTTGCAGGTGATGCGTTGGTAAATTTACTCGATGATCTTGGCTTTCGAGGTAATATTTCAGGAAAGACCTGTTGCGGTTGAGAGCAACTCTCTTCAACATCTGGATTAGGTGATGGGATCTCTACGAATGCTTTAGGTTTATCCAAAAGGACATAACCGTCAACATGGGCTTCAGTAAGAGAAACGCCATCCATCGATTCTTTGAGAAAACTAATATGAGCTTTATCATTCAAGTAATGCAACTCAATAGAATTTCCGCCGGCACCTACTTCAGTAGAATTATCGGTGTTGGTGATAATAATTTTTTTATTATTGGTTTTAATCATTTTGAGCCGGTCTGATAATTGAATGATATTTTTATCAAAAAGATGCTTGTCTGTTTCATCGACTTGGTTGTCCCACTCTTGCAACAACACGGTTAGTTCCTGTTTTGACAAATTGAAACCTGTATAATAGTTAAAACCAACACTATCAGCGTATCTGAGGCTGATTTTCCATAAGCCAACATAGTTGGTTCCTTTAAAAGCTGTTACAAATCCAATAAACTCTGGATTTGATAATTCAATGTAGAATTGATCGCTAATAATCTCTAGCGGTGGAGAGAGAAATTGCAATAATTTCCCTCTGCATTGAATTAGAACTTCAGTAAAAGCTTTGTTGAGAACTTTATATTTGCCTTGTTTCTGAACGTAAACATCACCCGATGTGGGGTTGATGGAAATATTCAAATTTCCCCGAGCAAAACGAAGAGTTGGATATATCCTACCTGGTATAATTGCTGGTCTGGATTGATGTTGGTTATTGTTAGTTGTTTCTAGAATGTCTAACAAATAGCGGGTATCTTGATGGGAAAAACAAATTGATTCGTTGTCCTCCTGAGATTCCACAATAAAATACTTGCTGTGAACGACGGTACAAGTATATTTATTGTAAGTAAATTTCCAGCTATTTGCAGCTCCGGTTTTTTGCGTTAAGGCCATAATAATAATAATAAATACGAAAAATATTACAAGTGATAAATTTTAAACCGTATCGCTGTAATAAATTGACACCATAGTTCTCACTCTAAAATTGTGTTTGGTAAAACGATAGAGAAGATACGAGATCACATTTCTCGTTGCTATTAGTAATTAATTAGCAAAGAAAAATGCGATCTTGTATCTTCTCTATTGTTTTACCAATTTTTTTTACTGGTTTTACAACTCCAATGTTGGAATCAGTATCATTTATTTGAGTGTTTCCGACCAACGAATATACAACGAGTAAGATAATGAAGAAATTATTAAGGAAATAACACAATTTCAGAGTGAGAACAAAAAATTAGATATGGTATCAATATATTACCGTGAAGATTACAAGTGATGAATTTTATTAAAAACATTCAGTTATATATAAATTTGCGATGTGGTATAGTCAACATAGAAGAGATGGGACGTGTCATAATCATCGACGAATAAGAAAAGAGATGGGGTGCAACGTGGATGAACGGTTGGTTGGTTGCGTGGATAGGAAATACGTGAAAGAATATGAATCATAGGGTTGTGCGTAATAATCAATAATTATTATAATAAAAACGCTCAGTATAATGTTAGTATTAGCCTTTCAATATGGCACAGATGCTGTAGGATCGGTTAGAATGATTAACAATGGAAATGTTCGTATACGTGAAGCTGGAACGTGGCGGAATTTCACGTATCATAGTGCTGGACTGGTAGGCTGCTTGGTTGGTTGGATTGGCGACAGCCGTCGAGGAGTAGCGGTAGCTAGCGGTGGGTAAATCGTTGATTGGCAATCGATATAATATCGGGTGGGGTATATGCGTGTAGATGGCCACGTCGTTGTTAATAGTATCATCACATATACAGTATACAGTGGGGGTGGTGGTAGCGTGGCGAAAAGGTGAATAACCGGTGGGCCAGTTAGTTAGTTAGTGGGTAAGAGCATTCAGTCAGTCGATCGATCGGTCGGTGGATTGAGGTTAGGCTACGCGTAGGTGAATATGCAACGATTGGTTGAAGGCAAGGCAACGACGCGAATCAATACTGTTGGTGACAGATGGTCATTAAACACCGCGATTTAGCACCGGAATTTGGCATTTTTAATAGCCCTCCGAGATCTAGCCCGTAGCCCAAGCTAGGGAGGAGTACGCTCAGGTCTATGTTTCTCCTACTACTGTTATCCATAGTTGCTAGACCCACTATTCTCGACATTTCGCTTACCAGTTCTCTACCTATAGCACCTGGGGGGACCAGGAACAAGTTAGCCCTCCAATGTACAATAGTTTCGTATACGTGTCTTATTGAGCTATCTAACTGGTGCACAGGGAATCTACCATTACACCATCCCACTAAAGCCGGTGTAGGTCCAGACGGGGACGCGGTAGACATCGTGGGTCCAGGAGGGGACGCGGTAGACATTGTTGGTCCTGGCTGGGACGCGGTAGACATCGTGGGTCCAGGCGGGGACGCGGTAGACATCGTGGGTCCAGGCGGGAATGCGGTAGACATCGTGGGTCCAGACGGGGATGCGGTAGACATCATGGGTCCAGGTGGGGACGTGGTAGACATCGTGGGTCCAGGCAGGGACACGGTAGACATCGTGGGTCCAGGCGGGGACGTGGTAGACATAGTGGGTCCAGGCAGCGACGCGGTAGACATCGTGGGTCCTGGCAGGGACGCGGTAGACATCGTGGGTCCAGGTGGGGGCGCGGTAGACGTAGTGGGTCCAGGCGGGGACGCAGTAGACATCGTGGGTCCAGGCGAGGACGCGGTAGACATCCCAGACAAACATGGGCCAACACCAGACTGACCAGTACAGGCACCAGACAGCTCGGGACCAGCACCGGCGTGACTAGGAATTGCCCCAGACTTAACGCCAACAGATGAAGATGAGAGAGATAATAACGTTCCATCATTGTCCAACCAGGTTTCATCTGCCGACGGAGAACATATATCTAATGGCTGAGAAAAGAACGTCCGCGTTAACTGAACAGCACAGCCCCGGTCCGGCAGTGGCTGGGAAGATGACGGCTGAACTAACGACGTACCGACGTTTTCACAATTCCCATTCTTCCTCGCGGCGCAGCTGATACTACAGTCTCTATGTGCTTTCGCGCAGACGCACTTCCTGCACCGACCAGTCTTCCCGTTCCAGCCACAACAAGCTGCCATCTAAGATCAACTAAGCAAACGCGTGTGGCGATTAGCTGCCAATTTCCGTCCAAGTGGCGTCAAGCAGTCTGGCAGTCAGTAAGCACGCATACTACTAAGTATAAGTAACGTACTGCTGATATAATGCTGGTAATATTGTATTTGTAACAGCTCTACCAACTCTACTAACTCTAACGGTACTATGTACCCTCTTACTCCCGTGGTATGTTTATATATCACACTCCCTATACTTCTAACTCTAACGGTACTATGTACCCTCCTACTCCTGTGGTATGCCTATATACCACACTCCCTATACCTCTATCTGCCTACTAACGGTACTATGTACCCTCTTACTCCCGTGGTATGCCTATATACCACACTCCCTATACCTCTATCTGCCTACTAACGGTACTATTTACCCTCTTACTCCCATGGTATGCCTATATACCATACTCCCTATACCTCTATCTGCCTACTAACGGTACTATGTACCCTCTTACTCCCGTGGTATGCCTATATACCACACTCTCTATACCTCTATCTGCCTACTAACGGTACTATGTACCCTCTTACTCCCGTGGTATGCCTATATACCACACTCCCTATACCTCTATCTGCCTAGTAATGGTACTATGTACCCTCTTACTCCCATGGTATGCCTATATACCACACTCCCTATACCTCTATCTGCCTACTTACTTACTACTACGTACTATCTACTATTACTTTCTCTTTCTAACTTTCTATTTATTTCACTTCTTTATTTTATTATTATTTTTTTTTATATTTGTGTGGGAAGGGCGTCTCGCCCTCAATCCCACCCCCCTCAGTCCAACATTTTTTGGACAACTAAACTCTAAGGTGCCCCTTCTAGAAGACAGCACTTTCCTACAGCCCTCCTGTAGGTCTTCCTGTCCAATGCCCCTATCTTGCCTCCTATCCGCACTTCCACCTGGGTTTACACCCCCCATGTCGATGGTCGCCGGCCTTTCCATCAGAAAGTGTCCCGGTGTTAGCACGTCTAGTGATTCTGGGTCGTCATTCTCCGGATATAGCGGTCTGCTATTAATGATTCACTCGCACTTAGCTAGCACTGTTCTCAATATGTCCTCTGTCACCATGTGGGTGTTCATCAACTTCGTCATCAGATGCTTCGAACTACCCACAAGTCTCTCTACACATCCTAAGGTGTGTGGCGCATACGGTGTCCTCCTTTCCCATTTCACTTGCCACCTCCTCATAGCCACCCTGACATCGTCTCCCTCTAGGATGTCGAAGGCATCTGCCAACTCGTTCTCCGCTCCCACGAAGTTGGTCCCATTGTCTGAATAAATCACCGCGATTGTTCCTCCTTTGCGGTCTCTAAATCTCTCTAAGGCATTAATGAATGCCGATGCCGTAGCATCCTGGGCGAGTTCTATTCCTACCGCCCTCGTGTTGTTGCATACGAAGATAATGCCGTAGCGTTTCTCCGTGTGTCGCATCACCTTAATCTTAATCGGCCCGAACATGTCTATGCCGCAGTGCGTGAATGGCGGGTCGTGTTGTCTCACTCTATTGGCCGGTAATGGCATCATCTCCTGTACGGCCCTCTCCTTTCTCGTCCGTCGGCAGGTCTGGCACTGCCCCACTACCGCCTTCACCTTCTTCCTTAACTGTGTGATCCAGAATGTCCTCCGTATCTCTGTGAGGGTCTGATTCGTGCCTCTATATAATATCGACTTATGGGAGTCCCAAACGATCTGGTGGACTATCGGCGATTTGTTGGGAATGATTATGGGTTTTGGTGGGATGATTAGGCTGTTGTTGTTCAGCACTTTGGAGTTCATCACCAGAATCCCGTCATAGTTTAGCTGTGGGGACAGCGTGTTGAGCTCGCTGTCTCGACGAAGATGTTTTTGCTTGCTAACTCTATCTACTTCATCGGGGTAGTTCTTTCTCTGCTCACACCGTATTACCGCCTTAGCCGCTCCCTCCAGATCAATGTTTGGTTTCCTCTTGGCATCCTTGCCAACTCCCTTAAGGAAATCCCCGTAGGCCCTCCAATATGCTACCAACTTCTTGGTCTTGTGTAGCTGGAGCTGTAGCTGAGTAACCTGTCCGTCGGGTTGTCGCATGGCTCTTCTGACTTCGGTGGCACCTCCTTGATCTCCCTTGCCATCTGACTGTATATCTCTTCCCCTTCTGAATCTTCCTCCTCTTCCTCTGGTGCTACTTCCTCTGAGCCCGGGTCCACCTTCCTCATTGGTGGCCAGGCTGATCTATCGTTCAGGAAGTGTGGCCCGTGCTGCCACAACCCTTCCTTCTTTGAGAAAGTGTGGCATGCCATGCCACTCGATAACAAATCTGCTGGGTTGTCCTCGGTAGGGCAGTAATGCCACCTATCTAGTTCGGTTGTCGCTCTTATTTCGTCTACCCTATTCGCGACGAATATAGGGTATCTCGTCTTCTCGTTATGCAGCCACCCCAGCACTACCATGGAGTCCGTCCAGTAGTGTGTCTCCACTATGTTTGGTATAGTGTCCATCAAGTAGGCTGTGGCTTTTATTCCTAACCTTGCAGCTGTCAACTCGAGTTTCAGGACTGACGCTGAATCTGGTGGAGTCGACTTTGCTTTACTAAATGCAAGTCTGGGCTTATGAGCCCCCTTTCGCTATACCAGGTAAAGTGCCACTCCTTATGCTTCCAAAGATGCATCGGAGAACATGTGTAGGTCCAGATCCGCCATGTCCCCGTCTGGGAAATACACGCATGGCACCGTGGCATGCTGTACGTCCCCATCTGTTCTAAACTCCCGGTCCACTTACTCCACTGTTTGCTTATTTCTTCAGGGACCTCCATATCCCACTCGTCCTTTAAATTATCTATTAACTTATCTTTAGTATCTGCTTCCCCGTGACTAACAATGGGGATGCTAGGCCTAAGTGATCGTATATCCTTGCTGTGCACGATACGTAGCCTCTCTTTGTGTGGATCTCCGCACCCTCCTGGCTAAGTTGATACTTGAACTCGTCTGTCTCCCGGTTCCACACGATCCCCAGCGCCTTCTGCTGAGACTCCACTCTCTTGTTCGCCATGTCCTGTCCCTTGGCTGTTGTGGGGTTGTCCATGGTCGAATCTGGCCGCCTGTCTTCTATGGCTCTCATGAACTCCTCTGAGCTGGATTGGAACTTAGTCAGGTTGAATCCGGATCCTCTCAGGATGTCGCGAACCTTGCGCCCTGCCTCCAGTATTTCTCCAACTGTAATTCCAGATTCCATCCCGTCGTCAACATAGAATCTGCGTCGAATCATGTCGATCGCTTTGGCACCATCCCTTTATTGTCGGGTAGTGGTAGTTTTGGTTGTTTCCACACCATCCCTATGGTGTACCATCCCTCGTCGCACTTCATCGACTCCTTCACACTCTATATTGCCTGTTTATCCTCCACCGAGGTTCCGACCCCGGCCTCCTTCAGTCCTTCGAAGTCCTGTCTTAACAGCCTCTTCAGCTGCTCTTCCGCTCCTTCATCCTCCATCTCCCTCATGGTCCCCGCGAACAAGCACCCCAATGTCTCCGACATCCTAAACGGAATTTTGGTTTTGATTGGGCTGCTAAGCCTCCATCCGAATGGTGTGAGAACTTCCATTGGATCACGCTGTCTGTCCTCTCCGAAGATTGTTTGTATTCTCTCGTGGGCCGTCATACAGTCCATCCCCACTATGATGGATACCTTCCGGACGTCCACTTCCAGTATCGAGACATCGATTTCGTCCAGGAATCTGTATTGCTCAACCTCGATGTTAGTTGGTCGCCTGGCGTTTATGTTGATCGATTCTATTACCTGGATGGGGTCGATGGTCGACCCATAGTCACATCCCGGTGCTATTGCTGATATCTCGCACCTTCCTGTCCTCATCTCCAGGACCTCATCCTTGCTGGAGATAGTAGTTACCGCCATCCTGCTTGGCCTCGTCTGTAACCCTATCTCCTCGGCCACCCAATTCTCCACCAATGTGAAGGCTGTTGACCAGCATCAACGTAGTAGCTGATCGACCGCCCTCTCCTATTACCCTCACCGGTACCACCCCGAGTAGTACCGTTCCCCTTTTCTTCGCTCCTACGGTGCTTGTCGCCATCGTCTGGCCTTTGCCTTGACCGAATTTAATTGGTGTTTCTTTGCACTGTTCAGCCTTGTGCCCGCCCGCCACACATCAATGACAGATTCCACTTTTCTTCGCATATTCCATCTGATCTTGTTTAGGTAACGCTTGCCAGTACCTGCAGTTCATGGTTTGATGAAATGCATTCGTATGTAATTGGCATCTGTTTCTCGGATTATAGCCATCCCTATACAGTGCACTGCGTATCGCACCTACGTTCATACTTAATTCTCTACTGTTCTTATTGTTTAGGTTTGGCCTACTGGGCGTGTTGGGGTTGTATTTATTTGTGTTGTTATTTTGTCCCTGTTCATGCCACGGTATGGCCCTACCCCCGGCTACATGTGGACTAGCAGTCCCCTGCATCGTCGCGTATGGCAGCGATTGTCTCAGCTTTGGCAGTGCATTTGCCGTACTATGTTCTGGTTTCGGCCTGTTATATTTGGTCTTGTGCGCCCTCCCCAGACTATCCTCACTGTAGACTGGGTCCGTGATCAACTCTGCTTCATAATTGAGGAAGTTCGACATTTCCTCTAGGCCCGGTTCCGCACCTTTCTTCTCCCGGGTGGAGAAGGCGATCTTCCTCCATTTGTTCCGTAGCCAGATCGGCAGTGCCTGCACTATCGTGGTGATGTTATTCGATGCGTCCAAGGTCTTTAGCACGATTAACGCTTTCTCGACTTTGTTTGTGAAAGTCTTTATACTATCCTGTAGGCCACCCGATGTTATACCCCTCAGGGTCTGCCGGATGATCTTGGCTGGGTGTCCGTATTCCCTGTCTAGGGCCCACCATGCAGTCGTGAAGCCACTCTCGATACCCTGATACTGCCTCACGATATCGTACGCGGGGCCCCCTGTGTACACTTGTAAATATTTTAGGCACTCTGCCTGCATCAGGTTTTTAGTTAGTATTTCATTGCTGTACATGCGTCGGAATTGCAGGTATTCTTCCGGTCTGCTCCCGTCAAATTTGAATGGCTCAACTGGTGGTAACTCGATCCTGGTCTTGAGCGCATCGATAAGTGTTGCCATACCCATCGCCTGTGCTTCTAATGGGTTCGATGGATGCTGTACAGACTCTCCTGTTGGGTGCGGTTCGCCCATCGGGCCTGTTGATTTCTTCTGTGTCGGATATATCATTGGGGGTAACGGCCCCCTCCATATCTCCGTGTCGCACGATCTGTTCTGGTCCAGGGGGTTCGATGTTCTTATTCTCGGTTGAGTGTGTTGCTGATATTGTAATGGGGGAATGTCCCCCCCCCCCCCCCCCCCACCGGTGTTATGTTTGGTACTGGGGTTGATGTCAATATATTGGGGCCCATACACCTATCGGCAATAACTCCCCCATCCCCTGGGTATATGTTGTATCCCTGCATATTATAGTCATACTGGTGTGCAGGTACCGGTATAGGCCTATCCACTTCCTGCCTACCTACCAGTATGTATGCCGTGACTTCCGGATCTAATCCCATCGTCCACGTTACCCTATCGCCTACACTATCTCTTCCAGCATGGCCTATAGTATGTGCAGTAAGGCCTACAGTATGTCCTGCAGTCTGCCTGTGTCCCTCCGGACTGAAGTTTAATCTTCTCGAATATTCCAAGAGGTCCTCCCTGCCACCACCGTACTCTTGATCAGCAGCTATATCCCGTTGGGAAGTTTCTCTTCGATCCCCTCTTCTGTCCTCGTCCTCGCGCCAGTACATCCTGTACCCTTCTCCCGGCGTATGGTACATCTCGCCAGGCTGCGTCTCTCCGGGGCGACAGCAATCTCCCGGAGTTCGACCCCACTGACTCTCCAACTCCACTTCAACTACCGACGGTTCGCTGTCCGTCCTCGCTCTCCGGTTGCTCGTAGCAATGCTTCTTCTATTCTCTTCACTTCTTCTCTCTTCAGTATAGCGCTCCTGCTCATGAGATCTCTCTTCGACCTCCCGGTTAAACTCCACTGTTCTTCTTCCATCTTCCGACTGGGCTCGACGTCTCGATGCTCGCCCGCTCACGACCCCAACCCCTCCCTCTCTACCAGGTTGGACGCTCCTGGGGACATTCGCAATCCCCCTACTATTATCCGTCGTCGGGTGCCGCGGTTCACCTAACTCGCCCCGCGCATTATCTGCCGACGCTTGTGGGACATTCTCTGCCCCCCCCCCCCCCCCTCTGCCACTAATCCCTCGTGGCGGGGCGCCCGTAGCCCCCCCCCCCCCACTCGCCACCTATTACTTCACTATCTTCTACTTCGCTTCTACTCCCCTCTCTAGTCGACGCACTATCTCTACTGCGGCTGGGTCTATTCACCCCCGCATCTCCCTCTACCACTGCATGGCCTTGCATGCTCCCGTCGGGTTAACTCACCCCCGCTCCTCCCTGCCTAACTACGTGGCCTTGCAGGCTCCCATCGGGGTGACTCACCCCCGTCTTTCCCTGCGTACTAACTACGTGGCCTTGCAGGCTCTTGCTGGCCAGACCATCTATGTCTCCTACATTCGTATTAATAGCGCCGTCATCAATAATATTATTATTTAAATTATTCAAATTAATGAAATTATTTTGTTCGGAATTCGGATTATTACTTGAATTATTTTGTATATTTAAATTAGAATTAGGATTATTTTGTTCGTTTGAATTAAAATTATTATTTAGATTATTTTGTGCGTTTAAATTAGGGTTATTAATTTGTATATTTAAATTAGAATTATTATTTTGTATATTTAAATTAGAATTATCGTTACCAGGTAAAAGATTATTTCCTGCAATGAAAGTTGATTAGGGTTGTCTACTACGGTACTATTAATATTAATGCCTTCTAACGTATTATTATTACCCCCCCCCCGCCGGTACGGTTACACCAGTCCTGGGTCTGTCGTCCGGTGCTTGTAAGTGGGGTATTAACAAATGTTTCCATTACCTCGGGCTCCTCATAAATACTACCCGAACCGGCCTCACTCTCTGATAATCCCAACTGCGCCAGTTCTAATTGGTGCTTTTGCTTTGCCTGGTATCACATAAGCCCCCATAACCGGGCATGCATATCATCCCGCATACACTTTCCCACTCTCTCCCTCTCTCTATCCTCTCGTAGACTCTGGTTCGCTAATTCTGCCTCTCTCGCAACCCTCTCAACCCTCCTCGCCTCACGCTCCTTGCGCTCATTAGTCTCTCTCTCAATCCTCGTTGCCTCTCTCGCCTCTCGCTCTTTGCACTCGTTCGTCTCTCTCACTTCTCGCTCTTTTTCCTCCCTTATTTCTCTCTCCTCACCCTCTCTAAAGCTTCTCGCCACCCTCTCGGGCCTCTCTTTATTCTCTCTCGCCAACTCTCTCTCTCTTTCTCTAATAACGCGGTTCCCTCATCCAGTTGCCTCTCCAACTCCCTCTGATCCAGCGCCACAAGGTCTAATTGACACGCCAGATCAATCTCTAACACCCTTCTTGCTTTTGCAGAGCATGTAGTGGACTTATTGGTCGTGACGGACTCCCGTCGCCTCTCTGTCCTACTAACTTTCCCCCGCTTTCTGGGGTTCTCACTGACCGACGACACCGAATCCTCGGGGTTAACCTTGGTTCACCTAATTCGCCCCGCGCATTGTCCGCCGACGCTCGTGGGACATTTTCTGCCCCCCCCCCCCCCCTCTCGCCACTAACCTCCCATGGTGGGGCACCCGTAGCCCCCCCCCCCCCCCCCCACTCGCCACTTCTTACTTCACTACCTCCTACTTCGCTTCTACGCCCCTCTCTAGTCGACGCAATGTCTCTACTGCGGCTGGGTCTACTCACCCCCCCTACTCCCTGCCTAACTACGTGGCCTTGCAGGCTCCCGTCAGGTTGACTCACCCCCGCTCCTTCCTGCCTAACTACGTGGCCTTGCAGGCTCTCGATGGCCAGACCACCTATGTCTCCTACATTCGTATTAATAGCGCCGTCATCAATAATATTATTATCTAAATTATTCAAATTATTTAAATTATTTTGTTTGGAATTCGGATTATTATTTGAATTATTTTGTATATTTAAATTAGAATTAGGATTATTTTGTTCGTTTGAATTAAAATTATTATTAAGATTATTTTGTGCATTTAAATTAGGGTTATTAATTTGTATATTTAAATTAGAATTATTATTTTGTATATTTAAATTAGAATTATCATTACCGGGTAAAAGATTATTTCCTGCAATGAAAGTTGATTAGGGTTGTCTACTACGGTACTATTAATATTAATGCCTTCTAACGTATTATTATTACCCGTCCCCCCCCCCCCCCCCCCCCGCCGATACGGTTACACCAGTCCTGGGTCTGTCGTCCGGTGCCTGTAAGTGGGGTATTAACAAATGTTTCCATTACCTCGGGCTCCTCATAAATACTACCCAAACCGGCCTCACTCTCTGATAATCCCAACTGCGCCAGTTCTAATCGGCGCTTTTGCTTTGCCTGGTATCGCATAAGCTCCCTTAACCGGGCATGCATATCATCCCGCATATGCTTTCCCACTCTCTCCCTCTCTCTATCCTCTCGTAGACTCTGGTTCGCTAATTCTGCCTCTCTCGCATCCCTCTCAAACCTCCTCACCTCACGCTCCTTGCGTTCATTAGTCTCTCTCTCAATCCTCGTTGCCTCTCTCGCCTCTCGCTCTTTGCACTCGTTCGCCTCTCTCGCTTCTCGCTCTTTTTCCTCCCTTATTTCTCTCTCCTCACCCTCTCTAAAGTTTCTTGCCACCCTCTCGGCCCTCTCCTTATTCTCTCTCGCCAACTCTCTCTCTCTTTCTCTAATAACGTGGTTCCCTCATCCAGTTGCCTCTCCAAATCCCTCTGATCCAGCGCCACAAGGTCTAATCGACACGCCAGATCAATCTCTAACACCCTTCTTGCTTTTGCAGAGCATGTAGTAGACTTATCGGTCGCGATGGACTCCCGCTGCCTCTCTGTCCTACTAACTTTCCCCTGCTTTCTGAGGTTCTCACTGACCGACGACACCGAATCCTTGGGGTTAACCTCGGGTTCGCCGTCGTGCGGATCCACCCAACCCACTAACTTAATTCCCCTAGCATCCAATAAGTAAGGCCCTACGTACACTACTTCAGGCTCTATAACTCTGGATCGCCACAAATTAAATAGTTCCGTGGCGACCCCCCTCGCTCTCTCACTCGCCAGTTCTCCCTGTCCAAAACGGACTAAGTATCGAAAATGTTTATTCGACTCACCTAGCCTTTGGTGTAATTTAGGCTGGTCTACCTTTCCCCCTTCTCTGGCCTCCTTGAATAACTTCTTGGTGGCGTTGTAGGCCCATCGTAGCCGATCACTCGTCCCGACGTCCTCTTTGCCGACTCCTTCTCCTCTCCTGGTTCGGCGTTGTACCGGCGGCTCCACCGTCGCCGTTCCGGTGGGCCGTCCATCGCCCTCAGCCTGCGGTTGGCCGGCGACTTCAGTACTCCGACCGCCATCGTGTGTCGACTCATCTCCCTCTCGTGGTTGACGGCCGCCCTCCGCTTGGGCAGCCGGATCGTCCCTCGTTGGCGAATCCGGTGTGGCAGGCCGATACCGTCTCGTCGTGGCCTCACGGATCGTTTGGTTGGTGTCATCCGGGGTCCGCGGCGGCGTCCTCTCTCCTTCTGAATCTCGGGGCATCCTTTGTTCCACCATCTTTCCTCTCCTTCTTCGCAGTCACAGTTTATGTTGACAATTGGGTGGAGTTATTGACTGTGATGGGATCAGAGATCCCGACCGGTTTTGTTAGAGTACGTGTCACCGTTCTGCTTTTGGGATCGTGCTAATAGCTTTGGCCGAGGCCGTTGGGTAAAAACAAAGAGAGTTATTGTTGTCTCGTTATTAGTTAATACGTTCGATAATAGCACAATGTAGAAATTGCAGAATAACTGAATATAGTTACCGGTATGGCGGTGTCGGTCAATAGCTATGACCAGACTGCCCTAAACAGAATAACACAACTGATGCACTAATCTAACAATCTGAGATAATATATGGCTAATACATTGAATATTGCTTCACCTTCTTACTCTACTTTGGCCTTCTACCCAATGGATGCTTTGCTGTTCCCTATCACGTGCTTCCCTCCCTTCTATTGGCTAATATACTACTTGTCACCTTGGCACTCTCTGGGAGTGTTTCCCCCCGCTGCTAGCCTCTACTAGCTGTGTTCCCTCCGAGGTGGTTTGACCTCTAACCTTCCTTTCTATGTGGCTTCGGGGCATGTGTCCCCCCCCCCCCCCCAATGTTGGTTATGATACGAGATTGATATTGATAATCTCGTATCCCCAACATTGCTAAAATGCCACTAGCCCATTTTCTGGTGGGTAATGAAGTGGAATTGAATCCGCTTACAATACATTCCTAAAGAATGTGTAAACATTTGTGTTATCTCATTGTCATCCGTTGTAATTAGTATAAGTCATAACTCTGTCTGATATTTAAAGCGCAGCACCTAAAGGAATTGTTGGTATTTCCCTGAAAATAAACATTGTTTTTGGAGATTACACGTTGTCCCAGAATATAGTGTCGTAATTCAGTGACATGCCCCCCCCCCCCTAATTTTTTTTACAAATCGTAATGAGATTGCATGAAATTTGAAACAGAGATAGTTTCACTTCCCGACCACTGACTGGGTGAGCCAGAATTTTTATTTTTGCTTTCAATCTTTAGCTACAAGCGTTTAAAAAAACTGTCTCCAGCGATATTTCACCAGTTACACCGCAGTTATTCTTCAACCTTATAGTTATAGACAGCTGACCTTTCAAGGATTCCATATATGTAACACAATTTGAATTTCGTTGAACAATAGCGGAGATATGGGCGTTTAAATTTTGCATGGTTATGCACCTATGCGAGGCTATTTTATTCTATTTAATAAAAACATCATAATCTGGAATATTTTGTTTATCCAAATACGTAGCTGGGCAACAATGCATTACATCTTTAATCATACTATTATGTAGCTATTCATACATTTAAAAAATGTACCAGAATATGGTTTATTTATTAAATAGAATATAATAGCCTCACGCCAGTGCAAAACCATGCAACATTTGAACGCTCATATCTCAGCTATTTTTCAACGAAATTCAAATTGTGTTACATATTTGGAATCCTTGCATGGCCAGCTTTCCATTGGTACCAACAAACAGCTATAAGGTAGAAGAATAACTGCGGTGTAACTGGTGTAATATCGCTGGAGACACTTTTTTTAAACGCTTGTAGCTAAAGATTGAAAGCAAAAATAAAAATTCTGGCTCACCCAGTCAGTGGTCGGGAGGTGAAACTATCTCTGTTTCAAATTTCATGCAATCTCATTAAGATTTGTAGAAAAATTATGGGGGGGGGGGGGGTGTCACTGAATTACGACATTATATTCTGGGACATGGTGTATGTATATAGTAGAGATCAATCGAATAATACAAAGTAGCTTACCCCTCTCTCTGCCATAGAATTCGGTCTCCCACATCCGGTGGGTCATACGCCGCGTTAGACTGGCTTCGGCTGTGTCAATATTTTGTACGGGCTGTCAGGCAACATATGACACATAAATTAGCACGTTAAACTGTTAAAGGTCTAAAAGCGGGAAAACACTACCTCATTAATTAATCATGCAATGACTTATTGTAGATATTCGCACCTAAACAAATTGATCCAGAATAAGGTGTATTTATTAAATAGAATATCAGCGCAGCTGCAAAACCGCGAAAAACGCTTATATCTCAGCTATAATTGTATGACGAAATTCAGGTTGTGTTACATAGTTTGACTCCTTGCATGACTAGCTTTCCATCAGTACCAACGAATTGCTTGCTATAAGGTTTAGGAATATCTGCTATACGACTGGCGCAATATCGACTGAGACACCCTTTTTTAAACGCTGGGAGAGCAACAAAATTCTGACTCTCCCACGGAGGAGGAGTTGAATTACACCTTATCTAATTAAATTTCATGCAATATCATTAAGATTTGTAGAAAAATATGGGGGGGGGGGGGGGTGGGCACTGGGCATGTACCAGAATAACGACACTATATTCAAGGACATAGTGTATAGAACCGTACTCTTAGTAGATAATGTTCTAGAACATTATCTATTAGTAATACTAGCTAGTTAAAATTATTAAGCAAATTTACTAGGTACTAGTGTGTTTTGTGCACACCTTTTGCTGCACAGGCTAACTCCATACCGAAATCTTATATTTTTATCAGAGAATCATTCAATTTATTTATTAACATTTATGCCTAACTGGTGTTGTATACAAGGCGCACTATATACAAGGCCATGCCATCGAGTTAACTAGGGTCGGTGACTGGGGGCAAGATTTTTTTTACAACAATTTGATATTTTGATATGGGGAAATTCTATAAATTTCATTTGTTGCAATTTGATCAATGGACCTACTTGAAGCCTCCTCGTTAAGCAAGATACTAGCTACGGTAGTGTTTTAAGTAGGTTTAGCTACTAATTTCGACCCTGGTTCCGGTCCGACATCCTACTCCCTTCTATAAATATTTTGTAGTAGCTAGTTCTTATTACTATTTGTATAGAAAATTTTCCAGAAGATGTTAGCTATTCATTTTTTAAAGAATTTATGTTCTAGAACAAAAAAATATTTGTTCTAGAACATATTTTTTTTAAAAATTAATAGCTATCATTTTCTGGAACATTTTCTATACAAATAGTAATAAGAACTAGCTACCGGTACTACAAAATATTTATAGAAGGAAGTAGGATGTCGGAACAAGCTGACAAGGGTCGAAATTAGTAGCTAAACCTACCTAAAACACTAACTACCATAAAATTTAGTATTTAGCTTAACGATTACGTCCATTGACCAAATTGCAGCAAATGAAAATTTATAGAACTCTCCCCATATCAAAAAATCAAATTGTTGTAAAAAAAATCTTGCCCCCAGTCACCGCCCCCAGTTAACTCGATGGCATGGCCTTGTATATATATATATATATAGTTGAATACCACCATGAACCTTGTTTATATGTTGCCTAGCAGCAGTTGTGATAGTGCTGAACTCTCATTGGTAACTATCGGTGCAGGTATTCTTGCATCCTATTGGCTGTTCTATTTTGCAGTATTACTTGTTTATATAGTCGATCTTCATTCCATTATTCTCAGGCATAACCTGACATCATATTAGCCTGTTGCGAGTCATGTAATTTGCAGGACTCATAGTATTTCACCTTGCTATGTTGCATTATTATTAACTACTATTATTGCCTTGCTATTGTTGATGAATATACTAGACCAGAGATCAAACCAACTCGATTTCCACACGGTTAGTGCTGACTGCGCCCTGTCTGTAATATATTCGGTTCATTTTAGTGCGAGTGTGTGCGTCCATAGTACTGCAATATTATTCCCCAACTAGTAAATATCATCTACTAACACTATGCATGCAGCAAGGTTGAACTGTGCGCTTACCCCACACTGAGTCAAACATAGTGTCCTACCTGTAATATATGTAAGTCACACAAACATTTACTCGCCAACAACACAATATAACGGGACGGTTTACACGTAACTATCACCTCCCCTTGAAGCAGTTTGTAAGCGCCGAAGCTTTATACTTACAGTAATTGGTTGTACATTCAGTTTGGATACATATATTAGATAATATATATATATACCCATACTTTCGTGAGTGTTCCTGCCGTGCGGCAGGTACCCCAAGGCACTTGATAACACTCATAAGAATTACAGATAGACTCGTAACGGCATCTGTAGGTCAGCCTCCCGTAAAAGCCTTGACAGTGAAATACTTATTTCCAACACTGCCCCCCCCCCCCCCCCCCACCCCCCCGTACAATTAATTACATTAACATCTCGAACACCAAGTGCGCTGTGGTAGTGGGCTATAATAAAACTGCGCAGTTTATTATACCTACTTCGCTCAGCGGTTTCCGTGTAAATAAACCACTTCAATTACGTGTGGGGCGAGCCACGAAGTTGGCGGAGCCTTAGCGAATTGGAAGTTGGCGGAGCCTTAGCGAATTGACACTGTTAGGGGGTGGGTCAATTTATGCAAATAGTTGTCGTCGTCGTCGTTGTCGTCGTCGTCGTCGTCGTCGTTGTCGTCGTCATCGTCGTTACGATTTTGACATGCTAATAACTTTGTCGGATTTAAAGCTGCCAAGTTGAAAATTTGTAGGTATCAATATGAGCTAAAGTTGAGATTTTTGAGAGACGTTCAGACACCATCAGTGCAATGGTCTCCCGCTAGAGGGCCACATGTCTAAACATTAAATGCCCTCCCATTTCTTTGCTTTTAATCCGTTTAAGCTGAAACTTGGCAGATATGTATTAGACCATTAGCTGTGACTTTCAAAGGAGGCGAATCCATCTGCAGTTCTCCAGTCTGCCGCTAGAGGGCCAAAGGTCTGAAAGTGAAATCGTTGTCGTCGTTACGATTTTGACATGCTAATAACTTTGTCGGATTTAAAGCTGCCAAGTTGAAAATTTGTAGGTATCAATATGAGCTAAAGTTGAGATTTTTGAGAGACTTTCAGACACCATCAGTGCAATGGTCTCCCGCTAGAGGGCCACATGTCTAAACATTAAATGCCCTCCCATTTCTTTGCTTTTAATCCGTTTAAGCTGAAACTTGGCAGATATGTATTAGACCATTAGCTGTGACTTTCAAAGGAGGCGAATCCATCTGCAGTTCTCCAGTCTGCCGCTAGAGGGCCAAATGTCTGAAAGTGAAATCGTTGTCGTCGTTATGATATTGGCATGCTTATAACTTTGTCGAATTTAAAGCTGCCAAGTTGAAAATTTGTTTTGTTGAAAATCAGTTCAACAGTCACCCGCTATAGGACTACTTTATGCCTGAAAGTGAATAGATTTTCCCGTCTCATTGATTTTAATCAGTTTAAGCTGAATCTTGCCATATATTCTGGACCACATGCTGCGTCTTTGTGGGGGGGGGGGGAGATTTAATCGGTCTGCCGCTATACGACGAAATTTCTGAAAGTGAGATCCGTCTCTCATTTCGTTATCCATTATTCAAGATGAAACTTGGCCGATGTACGTATGTACTATTCATCCATAGGCTGTGTCTTTGTGGGGCTGGAGACCCTAATCCATCTTCAGTTCTCACTATACCGCTAGAGTCAGAAATGTCTGAATAGAAATGAAAGAGGTAAAAAGTGATTAGGCGAAATCTGCTTAAAATTTGCTAATACAGTAATACTTTCGAATTAGTACTTAAATTAAATTTAAGTCACGTGCTGCGCGAAGGCCCCACTTCGTGTAGAACTAGTGTTGTGTTATTTGCACATGTTTTTATTTTATTTGATATTGTGAACTGAATGCTTTGTCGACGAATTGTTAAGGGATTTGAAACATTACAGTGTCCACGACGTATAACTCTCCGAACGTGTTGAGCTTTTAGACCTGCGTTCCCTGCGGGCGGCGTAATCCGTGGGCTGGCGACACGTGAAGCGTAAAGTTGCAAAACAGGGAGAACATTATTGACAAAAGATAATATAGACAATCCCGCGATTATTTGGTGTGATACTGTAGTTTGGTTTGATGTGTTATAATATTATAATAACATTTGTGAATTCTGTTGTGCAGTAATGTGCGAGTGCAACTATTGCAGGTGCATTTCCGTGCGAATTGCTGATTAAGTCAGAGAGTTTACTTGTGTGACTGTGGTTTAATTTATCATTATTAGTCGCACGTTTGCAAAGTCAGTAGAAGACCAATCACCAGAGGGAGTGTAAAGGCACACTTCGTGTGAAACGGCTAATTACAAATAAATAACTGCATTCATTACCGTAGCTTAATAATTTAGTCAGTGTTTGAATGGTATGTAATGGACACTATCATCAAAATTGTTTTACTCCTTCGGTTTTTAATTAAAGTAACTAAGTAACCTGGTATTTTATTGTTTTACTGTACATACGCCCTACATTCATATTTGTTGTTTATTATTATAAACTTGTATCAAAGTGTTACAAGTTTATTATTGTGTAATGTGCTTCTATTCTAGGATCACGCTACCAATTTTCTGTTGAAAAATGTGTATTAGGTCTAACAGTCTAACTCATTGAACTTGAACTTCTTCCCTAGTAGACGCCAACGCAATATGCAATACAGTCTGACAGTCAGTGTGTCCATTTCTTTATTTCACACAACAATTATTGTTGAATGTATCCCGGTAGCTGTTCCATTCTAGGTTCGTACAACCAATTTTCTAACGAAAAAAATGTGTATTAGATCTAACTTGCTGAACTTGAACTTCTTCCCTACTAGATGGTAACCCATTACCATTACCTGTAAATACATTAGGTATGGCTTCAGTCATATAAAGACTCACACTACAATCATATAAAATGCTATAGCACCTAGTTAGAGTATTTATTCACTATAAAAAACATTTAATATTTCTTTAGTAGGGGCTAATTAAGTCAGTAAGTACCGTACTTTTAACATTTAATATACCGCTAACACTTAATATACCGGTAGTCGGACAGAATTGGTAAGACTGTCATTTCCATTTGTAAACTGGTTGTGATACAGGATCATCTTCCCACGGATTATTCAGAGGTAATATTAAAGCTTCGGTTGGATTTATTATCCCTTTTTCAAAATTTTCTTCCGAAATTATTTTGCTTCCATGAACTTCACCAGGTCGAACTCTTACATTTTACGTGAATTTTTTCGATGTTTTGAAATCAGTTATTTCGTTTCCGTGATTCGCTATATTTTTAATAGCCACCCGTCTTCAAATTTTATAACAATATTGACAACATTTCCTGATTGAAAATAGATATCTTCCGTTTCAAGATCGAATTTCATTGAACAACTCGCAGCCATCTTTCAGGTTATCATATATATATATTATATATAATATTTATTAATAGAATAGTGTACTGGTTTTTTTTATTTTTGTTTAACAATATTACAGTTCATTGAGAGAAAAATCGAGTTTAAATATAATTTTTGTAGATGGTGGCAGATGTTCATTACAGAATTCACTCACATAACCGAAACGTTTACACTTGTACCATCCTATGCTTAACGCAAACTTTTCCCATACAGATTAGCGATATATGTTCATTATTCTATTCTGAATGAACTGAAATGCATAGGCTATGTTTTAATTCGATGTATACGTGCAAGTAACAGATAGGCCTACAACTTTGACTATGAATACATCAACTTTTCTCACCAAGCTTAGTGATGTATAATTTAGCCGCTGACACGATGCATACACTCATAAGTAACAGATACACAACCTTGACCACGAATACATCAACTTTTCCCACCAAGCTTTGCAATATATCTTAGCTTCTGACTCTGTGTATACTAACCATACAATCTGTTACAACTGATCACACTTATTCTAAACAAGTTAGTTTCCCTAATTGCTTGTAGATTTAATTAAAAAAAAATATTGTTGAATTTCTTCTCCCTCTAATTATATTTTACAGCTAAAATTCCGCTACCAAACATTAATAAATTATTAACCAGTTTGTTAAATATAGGATAATATGTATGAAAATTAGAAGGTGAACACATTAATGTACATTTACCAGTATATAAACAGCAGACAACGACAATATTATCTATTCTTACTTTACAGTTATTGAATATTTCTGGTTCGTATGTAATTTGTAGCTTGACTTTATCAAATATAACATAAAACCCGATATTGTTTATAAGTAACCTATAGATTACAGAGTTAATACTAAAAATATAAGTACACAAATTAATAGATTTAAAAATCAAATTTATGTTTGTTTTTTTCAAATATATGCTTTTTAACTTTATTAAAAAAAATATTTTATACCAAGGATTGTTATTTGACCATTTGTAAACATTAATAAGGTTGCACCAAATACCTTATATATAAACTGATTTGGTTTGAGTATAATTTTACCAGGCAATTTTTTGATTGATTTTTTAATTCTTTTAAATTAAGACCAAGAATGATCTGCTTACAACTTATATTTGTATTCACTATTTGATAATTCATCTTCCGGTTCTTCATAAATTGGTATATTTGATTTTTTTATAGGTTATTTAAGCTTTGTTTTATAGTGGCCCCAGGGAATGCTTTATCATTCAGGTAATGCAAAACACAATATAATTTCCTCCTCCTCCTTCTGTAGGATTATCTATGTTGGTAATAATGATTTTTTTATCGCTTTTTATCATTTTGAGATGCTCCGATAGTTGAATAATATTTTTAATATTATCAAAAAGACAACTAGTCTTGTTTGTTTCATCTATTTCCATATCCCAATCAGTTAACAAACAGGTTAGTTCCTGATTTGTTGAATTATAAAACCAGTGTAGTAACTAAAAACTACACTATCAACGTATCTGAGGGTAATTTTCCATAAACCAACATAGTTGGTTCCCTTGAATGCTGTTACAAATCCGATAAATTCTGAATTTGATAAATCTATGTAGAATTGATCACTAATAATCTCTAGCAGTGGAGAGAGAAATTGTAATAACTTTCCTCTGTATTGAATTAGAGCTTCGGTAAAAGCTTTGTTTAGAAGTTTACATTGGCCTTGTTTCTAAACGTAAACATCTCCCGGGGTGGGGTTGATAGATATATTCAAATTTCCTCAAGAAAAGCGAAGAGTGGGATATATCCTACCTGGTATAATTGGTGGTCTGGATTGATGTTGATTGGTCGTTGTTTCTAGAATGTCCAGCAAATAGCCGGTATCCTGGTGAGAAAAACAGATTGTTTTGTTGTCATCCTGAGAATTGACAATAAAATACTTACTGTGAGCAACAGTGCAAGTATATTTATTGTAAGTAAATTTACAGGTATTTGATGCTCCGGTTTTTTGCATTAAAGCCATAATAATAAATAAATTAGAAAATCTTTTTAGAAAAATATTATAAGTGACAAATTTTAAACCGTTCTATGTAAAAGATGGTCGCCGTAGAGAGGAGTTGGGACGATTTTGATAGACCTCTCGATAGAATACCCATTGAAAAGCATAGAGAGGAGTTGGGTAGGGAACCTTTAATTTCTACTACTGGCGTGTTCTTTTAGGTATTGAGTGTTCAGTGTTGGTCTGTCTCTTTTAATATAGAATTGTGCAGCTAATTTATGTTCTGTCCAGTCTTTACATATGCGTTTAATTTGTACTATAAATATGGGTTGGTGTAATTAGTATTCCCCGGGTGTTTGTCTAAGTAGTGCTCCCCTGTAGCTTCCTTTCTAGGGCCCAACCGTTTCTCCAATATAGATCTCATGTGTTGGATGCACGCCGTGCACTTAATCTCATAGACAGCATTCCTCACTGCACATTTTGTTACACCATTGTTACATGTGTAGCAAATAGTTCCTGCCCTTCTTGGCTTGAAGGATGGATCGGATTAGAAGTTGGCGGAGTTTAGTGTCTTGTGTATAGACCAACCTTGCCTATCCTTGCCAACCTTGCGAGTTCTACACCCCGTTTCAATAAAATGGTAAAACTAAGGGATATTTATAATCCAGCATCCAGGGTTCTAGAAAATCTATAAGATCTCTATAAGATCTAGAAGATCTATACCGATTACGTGATAAAGACTACTTAACTAACTTTATTGTGATTACTCCCATAACCTGAGCGATGAATTATCTTAAAAGTCAAATTAAGGCAGGTATGGAGAATAGTAAGAAAAATGTACAACGCTAGAGCTTTGTGTGAGGTGTGCATTAACTATGAAGGTAAATTATCTGGAAAAATGGCAGAATATATGTTAGAACTTATTAGAAAAGGAAAATTAAACGGACGATGCCATGAGATATTAAAGGCCAACAAAAGCCAATACCCAATGGATAAATAAACTAATTAGTTACTCGGTATATAAAAAGTCTATAATCTATTTAATTTAAATGTATCGTCATGTGACAATAAAAAGGCACTATCTCAGTTTCCATACAAACTGTGGAAATTGAACTTATGTAATTGGTCAACAAATTTCTAAGATAGCACATTTCTAATGAATTTCATTAAAAAGGCGCTATCTCTAAAACTGTATAAGGATAACTGAGATAGCGCCTTTCTAAAGAATCATTAAAAAGGAGCTATCTCAGAAGAAACTGTATAGAGATAGCATAATATTCTAATAAATTTATTAGAAAGGCGCTTTCTTAGGATATCATAAAAAAGTTCTAAGATAGAGCCTTTTTAATGAATTCGTTAAAAAGGAGCTATCTTGGAATTCGTCAATATTCTAATTTCAATCACAGTTTTATTGAATTTTCTGCATTTCTTTTAAATCAAATGATTTAAATGTGATAATTTTGATAACAACCCACTATCAAAAATTACATTATCTGATGCAGAATTTTATAGGCTTTCACATGAAATGAATAACTCAATTTTTTCAAAAATTTGAGATAGAGCCTTTTTATTGCCACATGGCGGTATATAGAAATTATTTAGTTAAAAATAAACTTTTTTTAAATTTACTAGCTATATTAAAATTAAAAAAAACTACCTATATGTTCTAGAACATTATATTTTTATTTTATTTATGTTCTAGTATATAATATTTTTCTATTGTTCTAGAACTCTTCAATGTTGCCATAATAACAATGATATATGTTTTAAAATGTAGTGATATAAGGAACTGTTACCTTTTTCATTGAATAAAGCAATGGTACTCACTCAGGTACCATAGGCTGGAGCCTGTACTATCAGGTACTGGCTCTTAGAGGCGGAAGTAGAAGGTAGATTAATAAGGTGAGGTGGAGGCCCACTTCCTGACGCTCGGTCCAAGTTCCATCCTCCAAGTTATAAGGTGGTACACGATGACGTCGCCAGCGGACATACAGCGGCAGTCTGAAGAGATAGGATGGAAACCCTTAGTCCGATAGATATGATGGTTGTAGTGAACCGTGATGCGAGGTTCGGGTGAAAATAGAATAGGTAGGTATAATCGATTTCCCAGATCTATATAATATTCTCAAAATAAAGATAGCTGACAAGCAGCTGGTGAAAGTAACTGTACCGGTACCGAAGCCAGGACTGACTGGCATAGGGCCTATCTAGTAACGGTTGGCATGCAACCCCCATAAACAATATACATACTACATACAAGTAGTATTCCCACAATGGTGGATGAGTATCTTCTTACATCATGTCTGAGCTTAGAATTTGCGATCTTCCAGTCTCCGTTGGTCATCGCAGGGGTAACTAGCGATAACATTTTAAAATAATAACTAACAGAAACTATACCTATTTTAAAAATAAGTTCTAGAACAACATTTCTTTGTTCTAGAACAACATTTCTTTGTTCTAGAACAACATTTCTTTGTTCTAGAACAACATTTCTATGTTCTAGAACAACATTTCTTTGTTCTAGAACAATATTTATAAAAAAATGAATAGAAATTAAGTGTAGCTACCACGAAGATGAAAAGTAGCAAGTAAAGAATTGCAGTGCTGCGCCCAAAGCCTATAATTGCCAAAACTGCATAGAGACACTAGGCAAACAAAAAAATTTCAACGGAAAGGTGATTGAGCAATAGATTGTTATAATGGAGAATAAAATTGGGAGGAAGGATATGGAAAGTAAAGAAATTAGCTTGAAAACTGCGAATTCAGTGCTGGAGTTTCAGTTAGAAAAAAAAGAACCTATCGATGTTTCGACAGTGGAAACTAGTTTCTATTCCTGCAATACTTCAGTGCAAAACTTTCGTCATACATTAAGAAAATCCTTCACTCTAAATCATACTCGAACAGATACTTTCGACCTTGGTGTGGAAACTGGTAAATTTAAAAAAGTCGAGGACCGTAGAATCTTTGAATTCGCAAAGAACAAAGATACATTTTATAAAATTAAAAATTGGAGACCAGAGGAAGACACAATGGAATCGATCTGGGATTCTAAGTTGCAATATATACTAAGTTGCATAGGATGTGTTGTCGGAACAGGAAATATTTTGTACTTTCCAAAGAGGATGGTGGAAAATGGTGGTGGAGTATTTCTCATACCGTATTTAATTTTACTTCTTATTGTGGGTCTACCAGTGCTAACATTTGAGTTAGGTATTGGACAACTCACGAGACAAGGACCGTGGAATGTATATGAAACATTGCATCCAAGGTTAGCTGGAATTGGTGTTTCCCAAGTAATTCTTTGTGGCTTCATTGTTATTTCCTATAGTATCGATATATCCTATTGCATATTTTACTCAGCTATGACGTTTAGATATAAATTACCATGGAGTTCATGTAATATGTTGGGGGGAAACAATTTAGTTATTGAGTTCAAAAATCAAACGTGTGAAGAACTTGGGGCAGGAAGTTTCTTTTGGTACAATGAAACTTTAAGCTTACCAAAAAATATAAGTGAATCTTTATATTTTAGTTATCCCATCGTTATAGCAACTGTCATAACTTGGTTAATGGTTGTTACTAGTCAGACACATGGAGCTATGGGGTCTACCAGGGTTGTGTATTTCACAGCTACAATTCCTTATCTCACCATGTTTTGCTTACTCATATTATCGCTTGATATGTCAGGAAGTTATGAAGGGTTGAAATATGCTTTCGCACCTGGAAATTTAGAAGAGATATTCTCATTAAAAGTATGGAAATCTGCGGGAGTGCAAGTAGCATTTACATTGACTCTTGGCTTGGGATTTCATACATTGATGGGAGCAACACAACCTAGACAGAATAATTTTTTTCGGGATGCTATTTTAATATGTGGTGTTGATCTATTAACTTCAATAATGGCTTCTGTAGTTGTATTTAGTATGGCTGGACATTATGCTTATGATGATAAATGTAGGGAAATCCCACAAGAAGATGATCATTACCATGATTGTATTAAAGGTGCTCTTGAAAATATGAGTGACCTAAATGGACCTACTTTGGCTTTTGTTACAATGACCAGGGTCATTTTAGAAATATCGGATCATGCTTCAGCATGGTCACTTCTTCTGTTTGTAACATTGATATTGTTAGGAATTGATTCAATGTTTGGATATATTCAAAATATTTTAAATGCTCTCGAAGATCACAAGTTTACTCTAAGAATTCCAGAGATTTATCGTGTTTGTGTTACATGCCTTTTACTTTTCCTTTTCAGTTTGGTATTTACACTAAACATTGGGCCATTTTGTAAAGAAATATTTGATAAATTTATATCTAATATGTGTATGATGGTGATTGGATGCATTTCTTACACATCAGTTTTATACAGTGTTGGTATACATCGGATTATAAGCGATTTTGAGACAATGGTTGGATTTAAAATAAATATCTTTATATCATTCTCAATGGTTTATCTTACTGTTCCTGTTTATATTATTCTTGCAACATTGGGTATACATTACTCTTTCACTGAAGGTACAACATACACATGTTTCAATACTGAGACTCAAAATGTTGAACAATGCAGAACTCCACCTTATGTATGTATTATATGTCTATTATTGACTTTATTTACTCTCATCTGGATTCCTTTACTTTCGATCTTAGAAATCTTCACTCATCAATGTTGTGTTCTCAGACATCGACATAAATACTTTCCAAGGCGGACCCTTCGTGAGTTTCACGGATTACCACCTCAAACGGAATTCAGTAATTTGGAAAGGAAACTATTTTGCTTTGGATGATGTTTCCATACCCTGAATAGCATACTATAGGGAAATCATAATTGAAATGAAATAGAAAAAAAATTACAATCCGTCAGTGATACACCATTGTTGGCACCCGTTATTATATTAACTGCAATTCAATTGAATTCAATTTTAGTGTATTTTATTTTATTACTTACCGCTTTGACAAAATTGGAAGAGCTATTAAATATATTAAATGCATTTATTATTATTATTGTAATAACAAGTACCCTGAAAGGAATTCAATATATATCTCTATAAAAATCAAATATCCTGCGCATCTGTCTGACATCGGCTAAACACTCAAACCGTCATCGGGTCCCATTCATAATTTTATATTACATTATAATATTCAATAATATTAGTTAAGTTATTATATACTTACCATCCTAAGACCTAATTAATTATTAGCAGAATCATTTTTGACTTACCATCCTATAGCCTACCTAATTTAATTTAATAGTGTTACTATCAACTGTTTCTATTCCTAAATCCTAATTAAATATTAGTTGAGTTATATTAACTCCACATCTTCTATTAAATCGGTGCAAATTGTAAATTTGTCTATTAGGAACATTATCTTCTAGATTTCTATCTTCTTTATCTATCCTACACAACTACAGTTAACATTAATTAAATACCAGCTGTTATTATATAATTTAACATACACACAAATCACTCAGCCATCGTTGTCGAAACACAAACTCTTTTCTACAAACAGTGCAGTCATATTATTTGATAAACTCCCATAATAGCAAGTTGTCAAACATTCTATCATTGGTTCTATGTAAACATTCAATTACTGTACTATTCAATGTCTTTATCATCAAATTGCCTCTATTCAAATTGTCACTACAGTCATTACATTATTCAATTATTTATTTCTTATTTTATCCTATAGTTGAATTTGCTTAGATTTAACTTCCACCAACGTATGTCAGCAATATTAATCAATAAATGTCAATTATTTCTGGCGTAACTGTAAAATATACAATAACAGTCACTCAGAATCT
>JAUCBJ010006606.1:0-18919 GCA_032718475.1 Nemertoderma westbladi | reverse complement strand
TTCACTTTGATTTACTCTTCGCTGGGTCGCTGTCCCGGCTAAACTTGAGATTATATTTCAAAAAGAACTCCCCACATATCGAAATCATAAATTGGAGAGCCCCAATTGAAGGGCATAGTAACAATAAGTCATCGGCGTATGCCAATATACCTACATATACTGAGCTGATGAAACATCCAACCTTAGACTTCCTAAGAGCCGAAATAAGTTTATCCACAACAATGCAAAATAAAATTGGCGAAGCGACAGACCCCTGCCTGACCCCGTTCGAAACCGAAAAAGACTCAGATAAACTATTCCCCCACTTGATGCAACAGGATTGTTCGTAGTACAACCATAAAAGCACCCTAACAAACAATACCGAGAAACCTTTCTTTAACAGTTCAATAAATAACGACACACAGTCCACCATATCGAATGCTTTCGAAAGGTCTAAGAAACAACCGTATACTGGGGTGGAGAAACGAGAATAATGTGAAATGACTTCTTTTGCCGCCCACGTACAGCTAGTTGTACTCCTTTCTGGAAACCAAACTGGAGCTCGTCAATGTTAACTTTATCGCCTTGTGAAATTAACATAACCCACTCAAACACCTTTATCAATAATGAAGATAACGCTATCACTCCATAATTATATTATATAGATAAGAGAATTTCGACCGAAAAGTGAAAACCTGGTATTCGTATTCTTCACATGGCCGCTCACTTTTTACAGCTTACAAATTCCAGTTATTTTCATGAAAATTTAATAAATGGTGTCGGATCCATTGGTACCAAACAATTCGCCACGGTAGCTTATGTGCCGGTTATGTTAACAAGACACTTGCAAAAATGTATGAAGCTAGAACTGAAACTGTTTCTTTTTGGGAACTGGAACCGAAACGGTAACTGAAATAAATATGTTTATTAGAACTGAAACTGAAATTATTCTTTTTGGGAACTGGAGCATGAATTGAAATTAACATGTTTATTCGAACTTAATCTGGAAATGAAACCGAAACTAGACAAATTTTCTTTCAGTTCGCAGCACTAGTCGACATATCTTCCGGATTTGGTATCAAAACTTTTCCGCAATCGAAGCAGCTTTATTTGATACCTTAATGGGCATATTTGATGTGGCGCTTTAGGTTGCTTTTGTAACTGAATTCTTTATTACAATAACAGCATTTTATGTTTGACATCTTTATGGATAGAGTCGACATGCTTATCTTTATTACCCTTGCACTTGAACAGTTTCTCACAATAATCGCATTTATACTTAGTATGTACGTCTTTATGAACCGATTCTATATATGTGTCTCTAAATTTCCTTTGTCATTAAATAATGAATAGCAATGCAAACAGTGATAGGTATCTAAATAAAAATGCTAACTCTCTCCCAGTGCAGTTATCTTGTTTAACTTCAAGAAAATAGGGTACATAGTCTGTTGGTTCCTTCTTTACGATTATACCCTAACCATTGGATTTATCTTTCAATACATAAATTTGTTAACTCATTATCAAATTTTAAATATTTATCAATAAATTATACCGGAGACAAGGCCTATTGTAAATATAATTCAGCGTAGGCCTACAGGAGTAACTACCGAACATGTAGGCCTACAGGAGTAACTACCGAACAGGTAGGCCTACAGGAGTAACTACCGAACAGGTAGGCCTACAGGAGTAACTACCGAACAGGTAGGCCTACAGGAGTAACTACCGAACAGGTAGGCCTACAGGAGTAACTACCGAACAGGTAGGCCTACAGGAGTAACTACCGAACAGGTCGGCCTACAATTATTGTATATAATATAGTCAATCAGGCTAAAAACACTCGGAAATATATGGTAAAATCACCCACTACAACTCAACATTTTTTTAAAACATTTGTGAACATTAACAGCATGTAATGGTTGAATAGAATACAGCTTTAGAAATTTTAGATACTGTACTTCCCATATCAATGTTTATCTTTAAAAAAATATTGTCAAAAAATATAGTTTTTACTAAGAAAATGGTAAATTGGCTAAGGTTGTTGTGGGTCCATCTGACATTATTGTATGAAATTCTTTTGTAATTTTTGGAAGGAAATGGCGATCGAAATAATTTAATATTATGGGGTGTATTTTTCAGTGTTACCCAAAATTTGAGATTACAATTTAAATTTTGTGTTTGTTTTTCCTGTTTGGGTAGCGAAAAAATATGGAGGGGACTGCGATTAGAACTCAGCTTATCATTCAGCAGCCAATTGAGCAATCGGTAGGCCTACGTACAGGGTACATGTCACTTACTGTATTATAGTATTTTATGGACCAACAAAAGGTCAACCACGAGTTCAAACTGTAAAAAACAATTACTAAATTAATTACCATACTAAAGAATGAAATTAAATAAGGTAATTAAAGTTATAGGTAAATTAAGAGGTAAATAAAATTTGGAGAGATATGAGATATTAATTTCAAGAAAAATTACGCGATTCCTAAATTTGTAAACTACCCGGTTAAAAAGTACGCATATGATGGGATTAGTCCTACAATTGCGCCAATAAAAGATAAGTTATTTTCGGTAAAATAAACTTATCATTCGAGGTTAAGACCCCTAGATCCCTTCCTATAATAAAGGTAAATTAAAGTACATAATTAAATTAAATACATTAATTAAACACCAACACAACAGTTTTCCAAATAATTTTTGACCTCATCAACTCTAGAAGTTTATGTTCAGAGTCCATGATATTATAGGCTGATAAATATTCTGAAATATTATTGTGGTGGGCTTTTATCTTTTTTATCTTACCTCTATATTTTTTTTCCTTAGCTACAGCACAGTGATATGTCACCAATTACACAGCAGTTATTGTTCAATCTTATAGTGTTTTGTTGGTAATGTACCGATAGAGAGTTGCGATCATGTTGCAGGGATAGCTGATATATATAAAAAAAGGACGTTTGCGGTTTCTAGTCCAATCACCCCAGATGAGTTTCATTAATGTTCTTAGAATCCATTTCTATAAAATTTATTGGCATAAACATTTAAACGTTAAGTGTACCGGTGTAGCAGAGAATTTCCACCCCCCTAAAAATTGGAGAGGGGGGGGGGGGGGGGGGGGGCTGGACGCAAATCCCGTCTTGGCGAATTAATATCCCGCATAAATGTTAAATTCTCAATTTAGGGAAAGGAGCAGGTTACAGTGGCACGTTATTTTAACCAAAACAATAAACTAAACACAATAGAACAGGTTACAGTTTTATTTTTGAGAGTTATCAACTGCTATTCGCGTTATCTGTTACACCGGGGCAGAACTTTGCTGTGCTGGAATGACGGCTGGACTGCCGCAGCATCCTTAACCCACGGATTACTAGGGGGGGGGGGGGGGGGGGGGATTTTGAAATTTTTTTTTAAAAAAACCAGAAACAAAGTAATATTTGCATGCATAAGGACTATAACGTATGAAAACATGTTGAAAAGTGCAATAGGCATCATTTATCTGTTTATATTATAATAATAAGGAAGTTAAGGTTGAATTTTTTATTTTTCACTGAGAAATTTTGCAAACTTTCCGGTACCAGGGTACGGCTTTGGTGATACGAAAAGTAACTTTTTAACATCATTATTAGAATCAACATACCCAAATACCCCGAAAAACACATTTTTTAAAATAAGTTTGACCACCATGGAACGTTTTGCCTACAGGAGGGATATGGCCAGCACTATACAGTATCTGCCAAGTTTCAGCTTAACGTATAACATATAACGAAATTGGATAAGGGTTACACGTTCAGATATTTCGACCTCTAGCGGCAAACTGTAGAAATGTAGTACTGTCCTACACAAAGAAAGGCCTACACAAATATATGCATTGACTTCTGCTGGATCTACAATATAATTAGTAGGCCTACCAGGACTGGAAGAAACTGATAGCTGTTGGCAAAATAACAATACCCTCGGAGCCAAAAACTTATTACTTACTGCTACAATACTGTTATAAGTAATAGTATACGTACAGTAGTATGTAGGCACGTTTTTAGTGGTTATATATATCATAACTAAGGTGTACTAAATAACAGGTCATGCAGCGAGCGGATTGGTGAAATTATCGGAGGCCGGTCGTTTCCCTGTTATGGCACTATGTATTTTCATAATATTTCCTTATATGCTACTTTTGTTAGGTGGTTATGAGGAGTAGGGTTCATTCATAGAAATGTAATAAAATGTGTTTCCGGAATTGTTATATTGTTGTTGTCGTAAACGGGTGCAAAGTTCAAACTTTGCTCGCCTGTAATTAAAGACGACGAGGGTCCTGTTCATGAGATTTGGTATGTGAGTAAAGGGAATAACAGTCTATCAAAATATTCGATATAGTTATACCCATGGTGATGGTATAACGATAATATGTCATTATGACCGCCAGCTAGAAATGCCTGGGGCCCGTCCTTTGTTTCTAATAATTATTGGTAACCGATATTTAATATTCTGGAATGTTAAAATAATGCTATCACAAGTCTTGCTCTCTGATTGGTCAGTTTGGTTTATTGGCACATATTTAGTTATTTACCCTCATAACTGTGATTCACAATAGACGATTTATAAAATAAAACGTTGGCAAATTTAACTCATTATTTAAACTGACAAACCGAATAAAAATGGTGTTTTTTATCGAATTGGTAGACAATTATTCAAATTTATCATTTTATTGTCTTTTACGCATTTTTGCCCTCTACCGGCAGACTAAAGAACTGCATAATGATAATCGTTCTTAGAAAGGAAGCCTCTGGTATAGGTGATATATAACGTCCTTCCAGTGTCAAAACTGCAACAGTTTGAACTTCAGAAACAAATTCTATAACATGAACTACCCAAACTATCGTTTTGAAAACAACATATATCTCTGTACAACAGTAACCAACCATGTCGCTTCTGTTGGGGGCCAAAGATAAAAGTTGAATAGAATGAATATTCAACGACGGGGTATAAGAGTGGCAACCCCCATGCCTTAGAGGGAATAACAGTCTATCAAAATATTCGATATAGTTATACCCATGGTGATGGTATAACGATAATATGTCATTATGACCGCCAGCTAGAAATGCCTGGGGCCCGTCCTTTGTTTCTAATAATTATTGGTAACCGATATTTAATATTCTGGAATGTTAAAATAATGCTATCACAAGTCTTGCTCTCTGATTGGTCAGTTTGGTTTATTGGCACATATTTAGTTATTTACCCTCATAACTGTGATTCACAATAGACGATTTATAAAATAAAACGTTGGCAAATTTAACTCATTATTTAAACTGACAAACCGAATAAAAATGGTGTTTTTTATCGAATTGGTAGACAATTATTCAAATTTATCATTTTATTGTCTTTTACGCATTTTTGCCCTCTACCGGCAGACTAAAGAACTGCATAATGATAATCGTTCTTAGAAAGGAAGCCTCTGGTATAGGTGATATATAACGTCCTTCCAGTGTCAAAACTGCAACAGTTTGAACTTCAGAAACAAATTCTATAACATGAACTACCCAAACTATCGTTTTGAAAACAACATATATCTCTGTACAACAGTAACCAACCATGTCGCTTCTGTTGGGGGCCAAAGATAAAAGTTGAATAGAATGAATATTCAACGACGGGGTATAAGAGTGGCAACCCCCATGCCTTAGAGGTAACTGCCAAGAGATAGGAGCCTTCGAGCTGCTCCTGCGTTACGCATTCCCATAACTAACCCAATTGTAAACAAAACTATAACTTTTCAACCTTCTACAACATCACTTATTTATTATCATTCGTCCAAATCTAAAACATTATTATAAAACTCTTAGGCCTAACCAAGTAAATATATAAGTAAACTAACACACCAAAGCTATATGTACATAGTCAGCAAATGAAATATATGCAAAACAAATATAATATTATATCAAAAGAAATGTTTGAAAACTACAACAAAATATGCAGAGGAGATGAGATGATATGTATTTTGGTTTAGGGTGAGATGATTATGATGTGGGACGAGTTATAATAACTGTGGCCATTTAGTGTGTGTGGGTCGGAAGCCAATATAGAAGAACTAGCCGCAGAATAACGATAAACTTTCCGCTGACATTGGCTTACAGTTCTTTATAATGTCCTTTCAAATGCTAAATAAATATATACCGTTTGAACCCATCTAATGATAATTGACACTTCTTGACTTTTTTTTACAAATCGTATAACATCGTCTAGGGAATATGAAACAGTTAGTATTTGGTTGAGTAACGATCGCACCGTAACGATCGCACCGTAACGATCGCACCGTAACGATCGCACCGTAACGATCGCACCGATTTGATCGCACCGTAACGATCGCACCGTAACGATCGCACCGTAACGATCGCACCGATTTGATCGCACCGTAACGATCGCACCGTAACGATCGCACCGTAACGATCGCACCGTAACGATCGCACCGTAACGATCGCACCGTAACGATCGCACCGATTTGATCGCACCGTAACGATCGCACCGTAACGATCGCACCGTAACGATCGCACCGTAACGATCGCACCGTAACGATCGCACCGATTTGATCGCACCGTAACGATCGCACCGTAGCTATTCATTAATTCCTAGCCTTTATCGCTATCGTCCCTATATCCTCGGCCTCGGTATAGAGTGTTGGTTGTGCTCTAAATTAACTTTTTGATAAGATATTGGCCTATTATTTGTTATGTTAAACATTGTCACTATTGATTATGAAAGATTTTACAATATATCGTCCCCCCGGTGAACAAAAAAAAACTGAAATGTGTAAAAACAGAACAGAATGATACGAAAATGTGAAAATAATATCTACCAGATCATAGGGAGCCCCTAAAGGGACATGAAATTATCTGCTAACTCGTGCGAACTAACTCAATATACTTCGATTGGCTAAAATATTTAGAAAATCTGGTAATAAAATATACAATCAACGATGGCTGAACGCGTTCTGTTGATATCGACGTACATCAATTTAGTAACGCAGTTGGCCACTGCTACTGTATCATCTAACAGAAATCATTTTATTACAACTCATAACAAGACGTCATATTTAGCCAATCCGTTAAGAATAGTAAGTAAGTAAGTAATTTTTTTTGCTAAGTCGTGCGAAGTCGAATTACTTACTGAAGTCGTTCGCACGTTTCTTTTATGTCCCTTTTTAGTGGTTCCGTAAGATAAAAA
Source organism: Nemertoderma westbladi (assembly GCA_032718475.1). Classification (NCBI taxonomy): domain Eukaryota; kingdom Metazoa; phylum Xenacoelomorpha; order Nemertodermatida; family Nemertodermatidae; genus Nemertoderma; species Nemertoderma westbladi. Next base: position 11,734 of record JAUCBJ010006606.1, on the reverse strand, counting down.
CAAAAAAATAAACTATATTGAATTTTACGGTTAAATTCTCGAGACTTTTCTAAAAGTGAGCGAGATGCATTTCCGCGGTTTCCTGTAGAAATTCAATATGATTGGCATATAGAGCCATGGAACCCGCTATATCCTTCCATCGTACAGCCTTGGCGTCGTCTCCGGCCTCCAGCGGTATCTTACCGAGACTGTTACCCTCGTCGTCATGGAAGTTAACCGCTACAGTTTCCATCCACGCGTTGTCGGTATTCCTCGGATCGTCAACATACCCTTTGTATACCTCAACTCCTTTACTAAAAGCTTCTCTAACCAAATCCTGTAACTTATTGTTGGGCTCATTCTCCAACGCGTTCAACGCTTCCTCCGCAAACTCCCGCGCTAACGTTATACTGATCTTCTCTCCGGGGTCCACCATTCCGCCGGGAATAGCCCATTCACCGCTATCCTGCCGTTGGATTGAGACGAATTGAAGGATTGGTCTGGAAACATAAGAACCGACATAAGTTAATGCACTTTTACAACGAATACAAGCACATGTCCTGGAATGAAGTGTCTTAATAATTCTGTGACAAATCTTAATGAGATTACACTAAATTTTAAAATACCTCCTCTTTAGTTTTTTTGTTATTTTGTCTACATGAGTTACATTAAAGCAAAACTAAATTACAAGAAACCGGTTAACTACATAATATTGTACAAAGTTCGTATATAGAGGAGCTAAAATTCGTAAAACATCAAATTCTCTCTCAGAGTAAGAAATACTCTAATACGAACAGACGGTCAATCATCCATCTAATGTTATAAAAGTAATCTCAAGTCTCCAAGGTTACAGTTTTGTACTATCGAGTGTGCTATGCCTCGTCATTTCCGAATTGTAATTGACAGTTCTTTGATTGATAAAAGCCAAGCGCTGTTGGTTACCCCGGCAACAAACGCGACGAAAGTCCCGACGAAATTGTTGTGACATAATATTATATAATATTGGGTTCACTGCTGAGTTGAGATAAATTAACACCTATGAGAATTCCTGGATTCAGAGTAGGAATACCTCATCAAGGCCCGCCTGGTGGGGGGTGGTACCTAGGACAGATGTCGCATTCCCTCTGACCACTGCAATTGAGAGCAGCTGGAAAAGGAATTCTGTGGACCTAGGTTCACCTGTTTCCTTGGCGATTCTCCGCCCTATCTCCCGCAGTACTGCGGTGCCTTCTGCACCGATTGGGCCTAAGGTCTCTAAGGCAATAGTGCGGAATAAGTGGTGGTGCTGGAGCGCAGCATACTTATTTCCTTTAGTTACTTATTTCCTCTTTAGTTGTTTGTGAATTAAATTTGTTATTTTCGCTTATAATTAAAAGACTTTGAGAAAAGTGTTTATGGCGATATTTTTACCAGTTCTTCTTCAAGCTTGAGGCAGGGGGAGGGGGGAGGGGGAACTTGACGCAAATCCAATCCCATCGAATTAATATTTGGTCCCAATGTTTTAAATTATCAATTAAGATAAAGGTTGAGGTTACAGTGAAATTTTATTCCAACCAAAACAATAAAAAAAAGGCAATAGAACTGGTTTCATACAGTTTTATTATTGGGAGTAATCCGCTGTTATTTGCGTAGATTTTCTCCAAGGACGGAACGCTTTAAAGTAATCAAATCTTAGTAATAATAAACTTCCAGTTTTATTTTATTTATTCTATTTATTTATACAGCAACTAATATAATTTGTGCAGTTTCTATCACTTATAATGTATATGTGCAATAATTTCGTAATGTTAAAATTTTGGAATAAAACTACATACATACTTGTTGCAAAGTACTTTACAGTGTTCTGATCCTCTTGGCTTTATTTTCACTCACTCACTAACGTTCGTTCGTGTAACAAAGCCACTCGGATCATCACACTGTAAAGTGCTACTTTACACACATGTATGTAAATAGTTATTACCGTACAGTTATTAGAGTAACTACAATTAATTGCACAAAAAGGATATGAATCTCATTAATATTCCTAAACATTAGAATATTAAAGCTAATAATTAAATTAAACATGAAAAGGGCACTATACATCGTTTTTATATGATCTAAGTTCTGAATTATTAGCTTTAATAATGTAATGTTTAGGAATATTAATGAAATTCCCATCCTTTTTATCCAATTAATTACAGTTACAACTGTGCAGTATATAATCTTAACACTTACTCTTCATTCTTTTCTTCGATTGTGTTCTAGAAGTTGATTACTTTGCAACGTTCCGAGCTTCCGACCTATAGCCCGCACCACTATGAGGCTCTAATCTAATAAATTTTGTAGAATTTCGGACATTACTATTGGCGCTTCGGGCCAAAACCAAAAAGTCCGAAATTACACAAAATTTCTTAGATTAGAGCTTCATGACTTAGGGTTAAACTACAGCTTTAATTATGGTTTGTGCCTGACCAACAAACCCTAACCTAAAAAACAAATCAATATCCCAGTCAGTACCTGCAAAACATCCCGATAACCAAGTCATTAAGTAACCCCAGATAGCCAAGTAAAATAAAGAGGTGGTGTGATAAAGGTGGTGGCACTAAATTGATTTGAGCCCAGTGAGGGGTTGGGCATTTTACATAGGCCAATGAAAGATAGATATAGTGTAAGTGTAGGCTGATCTGTGCGACCGAGACCGAACAGTCTTTAAGAACACGTTCATAGGCCTACCTACGGTAAAACTCACTTGTTTGAGGATTTATCGAGTAAGATTTTCCCGTTCTCTCGCTTCCATCGGGTTACTATAGGATCGGCCGCATGATTGGGTCCCCATCTACCCAATAGACCCCGTCCGCGGACACCGGTACGACCACAGGGATTCAAGGGAACACCCCCGACCACCGTGTAGTCCCCCGTAAAACTCCTGCGGTCCACCTTGCCGTCCAAGTCGTGGTACTGGAAGGGGGGACCTTTGGTGGGTTCACCCGAACCATCGATCTCGGGGTCCGCCCACACAGGTCCTTTAGTTACAGACGGGGCCGTGTAAACTACAGGATGGTAATCCTGGAATTCCGACTTCCAGCGCACTTTATCGTCGGGTACCGGAGTTCGGAGTATATCGCTTCCCGGGTAATTCCTTTGCCGGGCCCGGATGTGGATGCGAGGCCGTCGAATAGGGTTGGAGAACGATGATACTATTCCTTTTGTTATCATCATGAACGCAATGAGACCAGCTATAGAAGCAGTTACAATTAATACAAAACCATCAAAGGATTGGAGGGAATCCATAATTATGTAACTGGAAATATCCCACTCCACTCATGCAGTTACAGAGTTATGATGCAGTGTAAGTTTGTTATAGGCCTATCTCAACTCAACACAATGCTGCAGCCTGCTGTCTAAACTGTAAACCGAATACCCGTACTGCCGCTCAACTATTGCTTACCCTACATTTTGTTATGCTCTCTGCTGCTGCAATACTTCCCGCAAATCCCATCTTGGCCAGGCGATATGGCGAATTAATATTATTAATAATATTGATAATTGATTATTAATTAATTATTGCTAATAATTCAAAATGTCTCATTCACATTTTATCTCAACTGTCAGTTTTTGGTACGAATTTGAAATTAGTTTTTAAATTGTACTTATCTTGCTGGTTTTAAATGGTATTTGTTTTTAGATTAATTTATCTTAAGTACTTACCTTGCAAGTACTTATCTTGCTTGTTTTAAATCTAACTAACCTCTCGGTTCCTAATTAATCATACGTAATAATAGTATATTTAATTTATTTTAATTACTTATCCAGCTGCATTTAATATGTAATTAGATTGTCTATTAATTATATTTTTATCGGGGGGCAACCCCTTCATGGTGATACAATATAGTTTAATTTCGCGCTATACGTACTGTACAATATGTCGATTATTATCACTATGTACTGTAAATCCTTGAATCCTTCTGGCAATTGGGCTGAACCGACACACCTTTTGGCTATGGGAGAGTGTTAGCCAATGAGGTGAGCTTATTGAAGAAACAGCCAATTAGAAGCCCAGAAATACTTCCATAGGCTGAAACGACACCCCAATTGGCAATATGCGTACCGTACAGCACCCCATTCTATTATATTTGAAGTCAGATCTGGTACTGTGGGTCGAGCCACGAAGTAAGGCGAACATTAGCGTAAGGGTACGATTAATCAACCTGTCGCTCTCTCATTCGTACGTATATTTGAACATTAATTAACTCTGCCAATCCTTTATGAAATCTAACCAGACTTGATACACTTGTATTCTGGCAAAAGTTTAGAATCCCCATACCCTGAAATATTTTATTGCTATCTGGGGTAAATACAGATATAATAACGTTAAATACCACGCACAGCATGGCAGTTGTAGACTTATATACGAAGTAGTTTATTCCACAAAATATTGCATATCTTAGTTATAAAATCCAAATCACGCGATTTTTAATGATAGGGTTTATGAAATTCTATAAATTTGTTAAAATTTCTGAAAATAGACTGTTTAACTAAACTTCGTGCTGCGCGAAGGCCCCATGAACGTCTACTCTGTACAGCACAAATAATACTGTAATAAGAATACTGAATGTTGTCGGATGTTGGATTGATTACATCTGTCAGTCAGTTGGCTTAGGTAACGCTTCCGTTTAACTCCGTAACTATTACTGTAGTTAGTATTCAGAGAGTTGTACTGCAATTATAGGTGAATCATTGGAGATTACTTATGAATTAATTCGAGATGCACATCGTTATAGTACCGGGGAATGGTAGCGCGGACGTGGCCCATGCGAACTGGTACGCATGGGCCCAAACTAAACTCAACGCTATTGACTGTATTTCCTGCGATTTACGGAATATGCCGGACCCGACAGTAGCGAAGGAGTCAGTTTGGCTTCCCTTCATGAGAGAACAGTTGAAATGCGACGAGGGGACTATCCTAATCGGACACAGTTCAGGGGCCCAAGCATCCATGCGGTTCGCAGAGAAATATAGAGTGAAGGGAATCATTCTTGTGTCTGCTTGTGTCACGGACCTTGGTGACCCCGGCGAGAAGGCCAGCGGTTATTACGACAGGCCGTGGGAGTGGGATAGCATAAGAAGTAATACAGACTTCCAGGTTCAGTTTGGTTCTTCGGATGACCCACTTATTCCATGGATCGAACACCAACAGGTGGCTGACGGTTTGCGCACGCAGTTAATAAAGTTTACTGATCGAGGACATTTTATGGAGCCAACGTTTCCTGAGCTTATAAGTGTTGTGAAACAGAAAATTAGTTGATTTACTCGGCTATTTGACTCTCACATTGTGGAGAGAATCTGACGGCTTATTATATATTTTATCTACACAACTGGGTTCAGGAGGTTCTATTGTGTTGTGAATGAGTCGGTTGGCCTAATAATATTGATATAATCTCAGGTAATTAAATGTCTTGGGAACAGATTTTCTAAAAAATGTACTGAAAAGGTCACCTGGTTCTATTACAGTGACAAATGTATCCAAATTTAACACAGATAATCGCTCACATGTGTGTATCTCGGTAAAACAAAAAAAAATTTTAATGGTGGAAATCAAAAGTCATAATGATCAGATGTGATAATCATTAGAAAATCATAAGTCTATGGCTTTTTTATCAAAATGTCAATTTTGACCTGTTTCAAGTGCCCATAACACAAATAGACATAGACAGACACCCGAGGGTGGGTATTTGATTAAGGTGAAAATTTTACGATACCGGTATGATAATCCAATTTGAGCTTCGCGCAGCACGTGAAATAAAATTGAAAAATACACTAAAACTGAAAAATACAATACATGGCCTTCAACGAACGATAATTTCTTGCAATATTTCAACAACGCCTATATCACAGGTTTCTCAACGAAACTCAGACATTGTTACATATTTGAAATCATTGATAAGAGCAGCTTTCCAATAATATGTACAAATCGAGACAAATGTGAAGAAGGGCGACGATATGAAGGGTGGCACTTTCGCAAAAGTCACTTTTTTAAAACGCTTACCGGTATAGAAAATTTAACAGCAAAATCGAAAATTCCGGATTCATTGTATCAACGACGGACATTTGAACTAGTTGTGTTTCAAATATCAAGCAATGTGATAAAGATTAGTAGAAAACTTTGTAGAGTTTTATGCATATGGATTTTGTTTACTATTGTCATATCTGGTGACTGACATACGACTATATAGTAGTATTACGTCGGTATACGTAATGCCGACATTAAGAGCCGACAGCGGCTTTTACATTACATTAATTAACCTAGTGTTATCCACTACGCTACTGTGGTAGCTACGTGATAAAAGTGTTGATAATTAACATTAAAGCTAGCGAGCGACATACCGACTAAGGGGGCTTGTCAGTGCCGGATTAACCTTAAGGCATATAAGGCACGTGCCTTAGGGCCAGCCGAAAATACGGGCCATTTTTGTGGGTCATTCGGGTCATTCCTGTGAAAAAATATTTTTATTTGAAAAGTCCACATTTTTTCTCACTAAAATTTGTAGAAAACAGAGCAAGAAAGTGCATGTTTCGACTACTTTATATCCCTAAATTTGTGATAGAAAGTGCAAAATTCTAGCTCAGTCAACCAAAAGTGCTTATTTCCGGGACTGTTCTCTTATTGAAGATCATTACTTTCTCAGCAAGTTCAAATAATCTAGATCAGAAATATTATATCTTTGCACTAAGCCCACACTTTTGGTGTGTTATACTTCTCAGCAAGTCCTGTAAAGATAAGTACCCTGCGAAACCTACCCTACAGCAAATAAATACCAATTCCCACGATCCGATCAAAATTGCTAAATGCCTAGAACGGCCAGTCAGTCTTAAGGGGACCAACTATAACCTCCACAGAAATGAAATTTTCGAAAATTTACACAATTATTTTGTAGTTTGATAGAAGGGCTTTCATAAAAGGTGATATCGGTTTTCAACATTGAATTATTTTTTGACTGCAAAACTGCTCTTTTCAATAACATTATATATTGCTGATATTTATGACTGAAAAGTGCCATATTTTTCGAACAAACGGTTTATGAAGCTATCTATACTCAGTTTTCATAGTATATAAATAATCACAGATCATTGTGTATAAATAATCACAGATCACATATCAAATATGCAACTCTTGGGTGTTTATAATAAATTTAATTCCTTTTATAATAATTTAATAGAATTTTATGAGTTGGTTGGCAACAGTGGTATGCCTATACAATATCTATATTGCGTAGCTAATCATACATAAACAAATTGTTCCAGAATATTGTGTATTTATTATATCTTTGTATTCTATTTATCTGTGTATTCTATTCTATCTGTGTATTCTGTCTAGTTGTATTGACGTTGGATTCAATCTATCTATACATAGCTGCGTGTTGGGAGGACGCCGACCAGTTTGCGGTTCTTCAGTCTGCCACTAGGAGGCGAAATGTCTGAAAGTGAAAATCTTATCCTATTTTGTTATTAATAATGATTTTTATAATGTTTTTTGCTGATACCAAGCATAGTATACTACACCGTAGGGTGTGTATTTGGGCTTGGGGAGACGATGACTAATCTACAGTTCCCCAGTCTGCCGCTATTAGGGGATGAAATGTCTGAATGAGGAAACCTACAATTTTGTTGTTTATGAATGCTTTTTTGCTGATACTTGGCACTTGGCAGAGGACTACTACACCATAGTCTTCGTGTTTGGGGAGGACGCTAACCAGTGCAGAATTATGCAGTCTGCCACTAGGGGGCGAAATTTCTGAAATTAAAACGTTCCATTTTAATACGATAGAGTTGCTGCAGTGACCTACTGCACTATAGGTTATGTTTGCGAGGACGCTAACCACTACTCTGCAGTTATGCAGTTTTCCACTAAGGGGGAAATATCACACACAGTTAAAACCTTTTCCCATTTTATTATTTGTAATCCATTGGAGGTGTTACTTGGAAGGTATCTACTACAACATAAAGCCTTATGTTTATTATTGTATGTAGCTGCAACTAAAACGGGATCAGTCTGTTAGTCGTATGTAAAGTTTTGTTAAGTTAATTAATTTATTTATTTATGTTTGATATTGTCCATTGATTGATTGATTGTATAGAAGCTTGTGAACTAGAAAGCCGTGGCCGAAGGCCACGGGCTTTCTAGTATCTAATAATTATTCATTTGTATCAGTCTATCTCTATGATCTACAATTCAAAAAAAAAGCAAACAGTCGGCCGAAGCCGGAGGCGACCCGAAGGCTCCTCTTTCGATAGCTGCTACCCGAGGGTAGGGGTGGGCGCTACTCTTATCCCAAATGGATAAGACAAATAACAATATAATAATGACTGTAAACTTGCCTTATAGCCTACAAATATGCTTTTACTAGTACCTAGATTTATTAGTTTCCTAAAATTTAATGGGCTATCCAACATAGCAAACGCCATTGATATAGCTATGTTAATTTTCGTGCTGTGGTCTCTTTCTGACATCCATCTCCAGAATTTTTCGTGCTAAATTTTTTATGGCTAATTAAAATAAATTATTTGCGGTATATCGCGTTTTTTGGATGTTGATGACAATTGTAGAACTGAAATATAACATTCGAGAAAATTTTTTGTAATTTTAAAAGCGCCTCCTGGGGCACGAAAAAAACAAGTAGAGCAAACATGATAATGAAAATTCAGCAAAAAAAATCAGGTCAATTTTATGACCTTTATTGAATTTTTTATTTGTTTTTTTTGGATGCTGATCACGAATATGACACTGAAATATATCGTACCTTGTTGATTACGGCATTTTTAGACATGTGTCAATGTGCGGCACGAAAAATATAAATGTAGAACAAATTTGTTAATCAAAAATCATTACTAAATCAACCCTATTTCATGACATTAGGGATTTTCTGAGACGCTGATCACAAATATGAGACTCAAAAATATCATATTTTCCAACCAAATTCAATTTTTGGCACTTGTAAGTTTTATGCTACAATTACGCTCTATCTCACATTACACTATGTAGATCGAAGTTTCAGATAATGCTGTTGAAAGAATTCTATGACTATAATAGCTTACCTAATAATATCATTTCACAGGATTTCCACCAATCAGGAATCAAATAACAGGCCTCCTATGTATTTTGAGTTTTTCTCAAAACTATGTAAATATGAGATAGACGGTTTTGGCATTTAAGGGCCGGACAATTAAAGCGTATAAGGGCAAACTGAAATCTGTTTTTTACAACCCGTTTAACGCAAACTGAAGGCATCACTCATTGATATTTTGGGAATGACGGTTTTCGTATATCTATTAGAGATTAGTACACTTTCTTATATAGTCTATCGTGCTGCGCGAAGGCCCCGCAACGTGTAATACATGCTGAACTGGGGGATCTGGAAAGTGTATATGATGAATTATAATGAAAACTTTATTATTTAACTAACGAAAATGTAAAAAATATTCAAAAGAAACAACAACCGCATAGAATAACGGATTTGTGATACCTTCGGCACTAGAGCATTGGACCTTGTCGCATCCGATATGAGGCGCGCATACTTCCTTTGTGTGGTAAAGTTTTAATTACCTTCTACTAAAATAATCCCTAGAATATATTTTTTTAATTAAACATCCGGTGAGACATATACACACGGCAAGCCATTAAGGCTATATAAGTAAGTGCCCTTATGTCTCTTGTGGGACTTTGTGCTGCGAATGTCTGCAGACCAACATACAGTACAGTACTATAGATGGGGTGGAAGCAGCCGGTGTCGTCGCGTTACGGCAAATTTTTTGGGAGATTAGCCGTAACGCGACTTTAAAAGTCGCGATACGGCTACTCTAAAAGTCGCGTTACGGCTAATTGTCGCGTTACGGCTAATCTATTGTCTTGGTTTTACATAGGGAATCATTAGCAATATTATTCTATGGTGTTTACATACAGATGAGAAAGGTTCGAAAAATGTAATGTAATAATGTTTTACAGCATGGGAGTATCCGGGGGTGGGGGGATTTTACCATCTTTCATAGACTCGACAACCTCACATTCAATATAATATTGTATTCTATGGTATTCTTAGTCACAGCCTCAAGCACAGGTACCGATTACAGCCAATAATAGCAGCCGAAGAAGCAATGAATGGTTTTGTGGAATATATTCCACTACTTCATATCGATGTTGTTAACCAACGCCTGGCTCGCTACATAGACCATATGGCGTTCTGTTAGGGGACTGACAAAGCGGGCAATGGCCGTCCTTCCAACCGCCGATCACCCAGTTGAAAGTCCAGTTGAAAAGTTGAAAATTCGCCCAACTGATCCACACCTGGATTTCGTGAAGATGGCGAACTACGAGATATGCAGGGTGAGGAGGAGGTGGCGGAGTACTGTAGGGATAATAAAAGGCGCTACACCCTCGAAGATAGATGGTGGATTCGCCGGAACTTTGAAACGCCCTCCACTCTTCTTGAACTCAGCGGTTACCGGCCAATGTCTCCGACAAACTCCCATATTCGACGTAACAGTATCATGATTATACAGTAAGAGTATCACGTTACTGCGTTAGGGAGCACAGTCAGCAAAAGAACCAAGCTCAACAGCACTCTTAGGAAATAAGCTATAACCTGGTGGAAACGGAATAGGTGGCGTTTATAAAAATTAGACGTACGTTTTCACGTTTAGGGCGGCAATTCGCTCGACAACCACCAACAGAATACTTTCTTACCATATTCAAATATATAAACAATAATAACAAATGCAATACAATTCAATAATTACAGAATTAACAGGAATATGAAAGCTAGCTACAGACGTAAAATGTACTTATTACATACTGTACAGACATAAGTAATAAGTATGTTACTGGTACCGGTAGTACATAAAGTATAACAGTTGGCCAGTACTGTATTGTATGCAGTGCTCCAGTGCTGGTCTGCTGCCTGGCGGTCCTGCAAAAGTTAGCCTTCAAGTTTGAAGGCATAAATCCGGCTGCCATGCCTGTCTTTTAGTAGGCTTGCTGTGTAGGACTGTAGGAGGTAGATTCCGTATTAATAAAATGAAAGTGAATTCTAATCTGAGCGTTCGTTATGCAAATGTAGGCCCTACTGTAAAAGCCTTTGCTGAATTGCCCCGTTATTTTTTATTATCTTTTACCTTAAAATACTCTGTAGTTGATTTAATAAGTGTAAGAGACCGTATTATTGCTGTATCGGTGTTTTTAGAGGATCTAAGACCTATTTCCTCCGTATGTGTACTGTGAAAGGCATATTTTTATGATTCTATGGCAATTCGTGACGCAAAAGGGTGATAGCTACTCTTGAACAGTAGTTACTATGACTACGGTTAACAGCTGACATTCATACGTGTTGATTTCCTTTGTTCTACGGCGTCTCTCAGTTCAGTCAGCCAATGAGAGCGTTTTTGTGGCTCCTTGTACAGAAAATTTCCGAGAAATGACGCAATGCCTATGTGCAGTGTTTACATTCAGTCTTGAGCCAAAGAAAGAACGGCTTGGAAGTATTTTTGTGCTGTACTGCTTTTTAGTCGTACACTGGTAGGTTTAATTATAAAGGGCATATATCCTTTAACATACAAAACAAACTGACTACTTGAATATCTCATGCCTATGTACCGGTACTGACTTGTTGTTTTATACTGCTATTTGCTGTCAGTTCTTCATAATATGGTTGATGAATAATTATATTTGGAATAACGATAAATAACCCCGCAACCCAATATTCTTGATATACCTAAGGTAAGAGAG
>JAUCBJ010006605.1:0-41310 GCA_032718475.1 Nemertoderma westbladi | reverse complement strand
ATTCCACAAAACCTCTAAGAAAATTTCCGTTTAAAATGCAATCATCACTTTGGGTTAGTTTATTTATTAATAATTAAGTCGCGCTAAGCATGATGAACTGGGGCTCAGACAATTCGCCTTCTAGCGGCAGACAGAGGAACTGTAAAAGTGTGTCTGTGTGAAGAATTTCTTTATCAGCAATTCTTGTTGGTTACTACTACCACATTTCGGATGATTCTGATTGTTGGTTCTATAATTACAGCTACTTTTATGTTTCTGTCAACGGCAGACAGATGAACTGTAGAAGTCTGTCTGACTGTGCAATTTGTAGACTTTTTATAGACTATATGTGTACCAAGTTTGGTTCCATTTCATCTCATCCATGATTGACCGACTTATTACCATTCAAACATTAAACCCAGCCAGCCAGCCACAAACAAACAAACTAATAATAGCTGCAGGAACCTGAGCAGCAGAGCTCCAGTGATAATACACAAAATACACAACCTGTAATAATACAGATAAGGGGCTATGGCGGGAAATTTGAATTGCAAACTTTCATTGATTTATTTCACCTGTCCAGTCCATGGTGCCATGGTTGATGTTGTTACAGTCCTGAGTCCAGCAGTCATACAGCTGTACAGCGCACAGTGCTGCAATGTTACAGTGCAACAGTGAAGAGTAAGAAAATGTTTTTTCCTACTTCAATATGCTTATGCAGTACTGCAGTACCTGAGTACTTCATTAGGCCTACCCCAGGTTGGAATTCATGCATGAGCGCGCAGGTACGCTTTGTTGTTTTTAAATCACCGCGCACCTGAAATTGGCTCGTCGCGCACCTCATCATAATCCAAACAAAATCGCGCAGCTCATGTCATGCATATCTCAAAAAATCGCACAGTTCATAAGAACAATTTTACATTTCTATTTTACAAGTTTGAGCGTTTTAAGCTTATCTTTACGTCTGTCTGTCTGTACGTTGAATCTAGGCTTACATAATACAGTAATAAATGTGATTTTTGCAACATCAAAATTGTTAATAAAAATATTTTTTTAATCCACTACTATGGTGGCCCATCGGGCTCACTGCTTTTATAACAGAAAATATTATTTTAGATTACAAACAAAACATGTACCGGTAATTTCAAAAAAACGAATATTGAAATACAGAAATAGGTAGGCCTACCAGTCTGCCAGTAATACTTTGTATAGGCCTACCTGCCTACCTAACAATTAGGCTTGAACATACAGTTCAGCAGTTGGTTTATAATTAAGTCATACTTATAATACATTGTTACTTTCTGACTTTACCTGTTTACTAACGTAACAACTGAACATCGGCATAGCATAGACCTAATAACAATACAACAATAGAGTACTGTAGTTAAAATAAATAGACAAATTCAGTATTATGGTGAAGTGATTTGACTGTTTGAAGAATTGTAAATGAGAAACTAATGCGAGCGAAATTTTTTTTGTGTATTTTCGTGATTTCAATTAATTTGTGGTGCGCATCAGACGCAGAGCTGCGCGCTGAGGCGCAACGCGCACCTGTCTCACCCGAACGCGCACCTGTCTCACCCAAACGCGCAACGCGCATCTGGTTTGCGGTCATTCGCGCAGGTACGCGTCCGAGTTTTGCAGCATTAATTCCAACCTGGGGCCTACCATGGCCTAGGCCTACCCTGTACCCTGCTCCCGTTACTGGTTACGGTACTACTGCAATAGGCCTACCGCGCTTGGTAAGTGGTACTGCAGTTATCTCAATTAATTCAGTACTGCATAATTAATCCTAACGCCTAACGGTAACTTGGGCCTACTACCGGTACTGTAACTGTACTTGTACTACTGTACTAGCACTACTTGACTACTAGCACTAATATGCCTACTACTGCAGTACTCCTGTACTGTACTTGTACATGTACTACAGTACAGCAGTACAGTGTAGCTGTAGCACTGTAGCTAGGCCCTAGGCCTACCTACTACCTGACTACTGGACTGTAACTACGACGATAGGATATATTAGGCCTACCTACATAGTTACCGCTATCTGTACCGTACCCTTCCTTACCCAGTCAGCCAGTTATCAGGTTATGGTTAGTTAAACCTTGAAAATTGAAATGGCTTCAAATAATTCTGAGGAACAAAGCGATGAGTTGGATGCGATAGTCGCCATTTACCCGGATAAGTTTACGCGTATCGACGAGAATCCGCATTCCTTTAAACTCCTTGTGAATTCCGACGAGTCAGACACCGATGGCGCTGTAACTGCCGAAGATATACCGGTATTCGTCGAACTTCAGTTCGTGTTACCGGCCGCTTATCCTCAGATTACTCCCCGGGTAAGGCAGTCCGACTGAATGTCAGAGTTAATGACTCATTGCAGCATTAAATATGCCGCTTTTACGACATACGGTAGTCCTGATAATCAAACATTTATAAAAAGGGTTTGCAGTTTATAGGGTATACAGTAAACCTGTTTCGAATCTGACGCTCCGCGGTACCAATACACAATATGCCTTCCTGCTTCCTATGACAACCGATATTTAATTTTTGTTATTTTTCAAACATTAAACACAGAGAGTTAGTAAGTTATTGACGGGTAAAATGAATTCATTTAATTCCCAAGAATTTACTATTAACAAAGATAGGTGTTTAATTCCTATGAATTAATATATTGCCAATGACAAGCAGCTCGGCTGATGTAGCTTAGGCCTAGTTCTATCAATTCATTATCCCTCATATTGTTCTGTTCAGCTGTTGGACTCGTGGTATATAATGCAGCTCCCGACTCAGACACGATTAACTCCCGTTGTATTTCTGTATAAAATAGATGGAAGTTTTGGATTCCAGTGGTCTCACTGACGTTGAAGCTTCCGATCTACTTGGAACTCTAAACGATACCGCTTCTGAAACCGTCGGAGAGGTGATGGTATTCACATTGATATCATGTTGCAAGGATTATCTCAACTCTATTTCCGACACTCATAAGTTAGTCATTGATAAACCGTCCAGTATACTGGGAGATTCCGGATGCGGTAATAAGTACCCATTAGTCTAATTGGGTCATATATGTGACTCTGTGGATGGGACTTAAATGCCAGTCCTAATTGGTAGAGTTGTTGGTTGAAATTTTCGTTGCGATCAGATCGATGTTGTTTGTAGAGTTCTAGAACGTCAGAGTTTAATAACTATCTAAATAATTAACCCACTAACTAACTATTTATTTCATTTAATGCAGACAGACCGCGTTGGACTTGGCGAACATAGTTCAGACGGAGGCGGAAGAGGCGCTGAAACGGAAACTAATAGGAACCCCGGTAACCGTGGAAACCTTCCTCGCATGGAAACGGCGCTTCGATACGGAATTCCTCGATCCCAAGAAACGGATTTCTGTGGCCGACTCGAAGGCTGATAAACGGTTAACCGGTTAGCGCATAGTGTGGTCTCAACGGTTAACCGGTTAGCGCATAGCGTGGTCTCAACGGTTAACCTGTTAGCGCATAGCGTGGTCTCAACGGTTAACCGGTTAGCGCATAGCGTGGTCTCAACGGTTAACCGGTTAGCGTGGTCACAACGGTTAACCGGTTAGCGTGGTCACAACGGTTAACCGGTTAGCGCATAGCGTGGTCTCAACGGTTAACCGGTTAGCGCATAGCGTGGTCTCAATGGTTAACCGGTTAGCGCATAGCGTGGTCTCAACGGTTAACCGGTTAGCGCATAGCGTGGTCTCAACGGTTAACCGGTTAGCGTATAGCGTGGTCTCAACGGTTAACCGGTTAGCGTGGTCTCAACGGTTAACCGGTTAGCGCATAGCGTGGTCTCAATGGTTAACCGGTTAGCGCATAACGTGGTCTCAACGGTTAACCGGTTAGCGCATAGCTTGGTCTCAACGGTTAACCGGTTAGCGCATAGCGTGGTCTCAATGGTTAACCGGTTAGCGCATAGCGTGGTCTCAACGGTTAACCGGTTAGCGCATAGCGTGGTCTCAACGGTTAACCGGTTAGCGCATAGCGTGGTCTCAATGGTTAACCGGTTAGCGCATAGCGTGGTCTCAACGGTTAACCGGTTAGCGCATAACGTGGTCTCAACGGTTAACCGGTTAGCGCATAGCGTGGTCTCAACGGTTAACCGGTTAGCGCATAGCTTGGTCTCAACGGTTAACCGGTTAGCGCATAGCGTGGTCTCAATGGTTAACCGGTTAGCGCATAGCGTGGTCTCAACGGTTAACCGGTTAGCGCATAGCGTGGTCTCAACGGTTAACCGGTTAGCGCATAGCGTGGTCTCAATGGTTAACCGGTTAGCGCATAGCGTGGTCTCAACGGTTAACCGGTTAGCGCATAACGTGGTCTCAACGGTTAACCGGTTAGCGCATAGCGTGGTCTCAATGGTTAACCGGTTAGCGCATAGCGTGGTCTCAACGGTTAACCGGTTAGCGCATAGCGTGGTCTCAACGGTTAACCGGTTAGCGCATAGCGTGGTCTCAATGCTTAACCGGTTAGCGCATAGCGTGGTCTCAACGGTTAACCGGTTAGCGCATAGCGTGGTCTCAACGGTTAACCAGTTAGCGCATAGCGTGGTCTCAACGGTTAACCGGTTAGCGTGGTCTCAACGGTTAACCGGTTAGCGTGGTCTCAACGGTTAACCGGTTAGCGCATAGCGTGGTCTCAATGGTTAACCGGTTAGCGCATAGCGTGGTCTCAACAGTTAAACGGTTAGCGCATAGCTTGGTCTCAACGGTTAACCGGTTAGCGCATAGCATGGTCTCAACGGTTAACCGGTTAGCGCAAAGCGTGGTCTCAACGGTTAACCGGTTAGCGCATAGCGTTGTCTCAATGGTTAACCGGTTAGCGCATAGCGTGGTCTCAACGGTTAAGCGGTTAGCGCATAGCGTGGTCTCAATGGTTAACCGGTTAGCGCATAGCGTGGTCTCAACGGTTAACTGGTTAGCGTGGTCTCAACGGTTAACCGGTTAGCGTGGTCTCAACGGTTAACCGGTTAGCGTGGTCTCAACGGTTAACCGGTTAGCGCATAGCTTGGTCTCAACGGTTAACCGGTTAGCGCATAGCGTGGTCTCAACGGTTAACCGGTTAGCGCATAGCGTGGTCTCAACGGTTAACCGGTTAGCGCATAGCTTGGTCTCAACGGTTAACCGGTTAGCGCATAGCGTGGTCTCAACGGTTAACCGGTTAGCGCATAGCGTGGTCTCAACGGTTAACTGGTTAGCGCATAGCGTGGTCTCAACGGTTAACCGGTTAGCGTGGTCTCAACGGTTAACCGGTTAGCGCATAGCGTGGTCTCAACGGTTAACCGGTTAGCGCATAGCGTGGTATCAACGGTTAACCGGTTAGCACATAGCCTGGTCTCAACGGTTAACCGGTTAGCGTGGTCTCAACGGTTAACCGGTTAGCGCATAGCATGGTATCAACGGTTAACCGGTTAGCGCATAGCGTGGTATCAACGGTTAACCGGTTAGCGCATAGCGTGGTCTCAATGGTTAACCGGTTAGCGCATAGCGCGGTCTCAACGGTTAACCGGTTAGCGCATAGCGTGGTCTCAACGGTTAACCGGTTAACGCATAGCGTTGTCTCAATGGTTAACCGGTTAGCGCATAGCGTGGTCACAACGGTTAACCGGTTAGCGCATAGCGTGGTCTCAACGGTTAACCGGTTAGCGCATAGCGTGGTCTCAATGGTTAACCGGTTAGCGCATAGCGTGGTCTCAACGGTTAACCGGTTAGCGCATAGCGTGGTCTCAACGGTTAACCGGTTAGCGTATAGCGTGGTCTCAACGGTTAACCGGTTAGCGTGGTCTCAACGGTTAACCGGTTAGCGCATAGCGTGGTCTCAATGGTTAACCGGTTAGCGCATAGCGTGATCTCAACGGTTAACCGGTTAGCGCATAGCTTGGTCTCAACGGTTAACCGGTTAGCGCATAGCATGGTCTCAACGGTTAACCGGTTAGCGCATAGCGTGGTCTCAACGGTTAACCGGTCTAGTGCATAGCGTTGTCTCAATGGTTAACCGGTTAGCGCATATCGTGGTCTCAACGGTTAACCGGTTAGCGCATAACGTGGTCTCAACGGTTAACCGGTTAGCGCATAGCGTGGTCTCAATGGTTAACCGGTTAGCGCATAGCGTGGTCTCAACGGTTAACCGGTTAGCGCATAGCGTGGTCTCAACGGTTAACCGGTTAGCGCATAGCGTGGTCTCAATGGTTAACCGGTTAGCGCATAGCGTGGTCTCAACGGTTAACCGGTTAGCGCATAGCATGGTCTCAACGGTTAACCGGTTAGCGCATAGCGTGGTCTCAACGGTTAACCGGTTAGCGTGGTCTCAACGGTTAACCGGTTAGCGCATAGCGTGGTCTCAATGGTTAACCGGTTAGCGCATAGCGTGGTCTCAACAGTTAAACGGTTAGCGCATAGCTTGGTCTCAACGGTTAACCGGTTAGCGCATAGCATGGTCTCAACGGTTAACCGGTTAGCGCATAGCGTGGTCTCAACGGTTAACCGGTTAGCGCATAGTGTTGTCTCAATGGTTAACCGGTTAGCGCATAGCGTGGTCTCAACGGTTAAGCGGTTAGCGCATAGCGTGGTCTCAATGGTTAACCGGTTAGCGCATAGCGTGGTCTCAACGGTTAACTGGTTAGCGTGGTCTCAACGGTTAACCGGTTAGCGTGGTCTCAACGGTTAACCGGTTAGCGTGGTCTCAACGGTTAACCGGTTAGCGCATAGCTTGGTCTCAACGGTTAACCGGTTAGCGCATAGCGTGGTCTCAACGGTTAACCGGTTAGCGCATAGCGTGGTCTCAACGGTTAACCGGTTAGCGCATAGCTTGGTCTCAACGGTTAACCGGTTAGCGCATAGCGTGGTCTCAACGGTTAACCGGTTGCGCATAGCGTGGTCTCAACGGTTAACTGGTTAGCGCATAGCGTGGTCTCAACGGTTAACCGGTTAGCGCATAGCATGGTCTCAACGGTTAACCGGTTAGCGCATAGCGTGGTCTCAACGGTTAACCGGTCTAGTGCATAGCGTTGTCTCAATGGTTAACCGGTTAGCGCATATCGTGGTCTCAACGGTTAACCGGTTAGCGCATAACGTGGTCTCAACGGTTAACCGGTTAGCGCATAGCGTGGTCTCAATGGTTAACCGGTTAGCGCATAGCGTGGTCTCAACGGTTAACCGGTTAGCGCATAGCGTGGTCTCAACGGTTAACCGGTTAGCGCATAGCGTGGTCTCAATGGTTAACCGGTTAGCGCATAGCGTGGTCTCAACGGTTAACCGGTTAGCGCATAGCATGGTCTCAACGGTTAACCGGTTAGCGCATAGCGTGGTCTCAACGGTTAACCGGTTAGCGTGGTCTCAACGGTTAACCGGTTAGCGCATAGCGTGGTCTCAATGGTTAACCGGTTAGCGCATAGCGTGGTCTCAACAGTTAAACGGTTAGCGCATAGCTTGGTCTCAACGGTTAACCGGTTAGCGCATAGCATGGTCTCAACGGTTAACCGGTTAGCGCATAGCGTGGTCTCAACGGTTAACCGGTTAGCGCATAGTGTTGTCTCAATGGTTAACCGGTTAGCGCATAGCGTGGTCTCAACGGTTAAGCGGTTAGCGCATAGCGTGGTCTCAATGGTTAACCGGTTAGCGCATAGCGTGGTCTCAACGGTTAACTGGTTAGCGTGGTCTCAACGGTTAACCGGTTAGCGTGGTCTCAACGGTTAACCGGTTAGCGTGGTCTCAACGGTTAACCGGTTAGCGCATAGCTTGGTCTCAACGGTTAACCGGTTAGCGCATAGCGTGGTCTCAACGGTTAACCGGTTAGCGCATAGCGTGGTCTCAACGGTTAACCGGTTAGCGCATAGCTTGGTCTTAACGGTTAACCGGTTAGCGCATAGCGTGGTCTCAACGGTTAACCGGTTGCGCATAGCGTGGTCTCAACGGTTAACTGGTTAGCGCATAGCGTGGTCTCAACGGTTAACCGGTTAGCGTTGTCTCAACGGTTAACCGGTTAGCGCATAGCGTGGTATCAACGGTTAACCGGTTAGCGCATAGCGTGGTCTCAACGGTTAACCGGTTAGCGTGGTCTCAACGGTTAACCGGTTAGCGTGGTCTCAACGGTTAACCAGTTAGCGCATAGCGTGGTATCAACGGTTAACCGGTTAGCACATAGCGTGGTCTCAACGGTTAACCGGTTAGCGTGGTCTCAACGGTTAACCGGTTAGCGCATAGCATGGTATCAACGGTTAACCGGTTAGCGCATAGCGTGGTATCAACGGTTAACCGGTTAGCGCATAGCGTGGTCTCAACGGTTAACCGGTTAGCGCATAGCGCGGTATCAACGGTTAACCGGTTAGCGCATAGCGTGGTCTCAACGGTTAACCGGTTAACGCATAGCGTTGTCTCAATGGTTAACCGGTTAGCGCATAGCGTGGTCTCAACGGTTAACCGGTTAGCGCATAGCGTGGTCTCAACGGTTAACCGGTTAGCGCATAGCGTGGTCTCAACGGTTAACCGGTTAGCGCGGTCTCAACGGTTAACCGGTTAGCGCATATCGTGGTCTCAACGGTTAACCGGTTAGCGCATAGCGCGGTCTCAACGGTTAACCGGTTAGCGCATAGCGTGGTCTTAACGGTTAACCGGTTAACGCATAGCGTTGTCTCAATGGTTAACCGGTTAGCGTGGTCTCAACGGTTAACCGGTTAGCGCATAGCGTGGTATCAACGGTTAACCGGTTAGCGCATAGCGTGGTCTCAACGGTTAACCGGTTAGCGCGGTCTCAACGGTTAACCGGTTAGCGCATAGCGTGGTCTCAACGGTTAACCGGTTAGCGCATAGCGCGGTCTCAACGGTTAACCGGTTAGCGCATAGCGTGGTCTCAACGGTTAACCGGTTAACGCATAGCGTTGTCTCAATGGTTAACCGGTTAGCGTGGTCTCAACGGTTAACCGGTTAGCGCATAGCGTGGTCTCAACGGTTAACCGGTTAGCGCATAGCGTGGTCTCAACGGTTAACCGGTTAGCGCATAGCGCGGTCTCAACGGTTAACCGGTTAGCGCATAGAGTGGTATCAACGGTTAACCGGTTAGCGCATAGCGTGGTCTCAACGGTTAACTGGTTAGCGCATAGCGTGGTCTCAACGGTTAACCGGTTAGCGTGGTCTCAACGGTTAACCGGTTAGCGCATAGCGTGGTATCAACGGTTAACCGGTTAGCGCATAGCGTGGTCTCAACGGTTAACCGGTTAGCGTGGTCTCAACGGTTAACCGGTTAGCGCATAGCGTGGTATCAACGGTTAACCGGTTAGCGCATAGCGTGGTCTCAACGGTTAACCGGTTAGCGCATAGCGCGGTCTCAACGGTTAACCGGTTAGCGCATAGCGTGGTCTCAACGGTTAACCGGTTAACGCATAGCGTTGTCTCAATGGTTAACCGGTTAGCGCATAGCGTGGTCTCAACGGTTAACCGGTTAGCGCATAGCGTGGTCTCAACGGTTAACCGGTTAGCGCATAGCGTGGTCTCAACGGTTAACCGGTTAGCGCATAGCGCGGTCTCAACGGTTAACCGGTTAGCGCATAGCGTGGTCTCAACGGTTAACCGGTTAACGCATAGCGTTGTCTCAATGGTTAACCGGTTAGCGTGGTCTCAACGGTTAACCGGTTAGCGTAGTCTCAACGGTTAACCGGTTAGCGCATAGCGTGGTCTCAACGGTTAACCGGTTAGCGCATAGCGTAGGCTCAACGGTTAACCGGTTAGCGCATAGCGTGGTCTCAACGGTTAACCGGTTAGCGCATAGCGCGGTCTCAACGGTTAACCGGTTAGCGCATAGCGTGGTCTCAACGGTTAACCGGTTAACGCATAGCGTTGTCTCAATGGTTAACCGGTTAGCGTGGTCTCAACGTTTAACCGGTTAGCGTAGTCTCAACGGTTAACCGGTTAGCGCATAGCGTGGTCTCAACGGTTAACCGGTTAGCGCATAGCGTAGTCTCAACGGTTAACCGGTTAGCGCATAGCGTGGTCTCAATGTGAGACCGAGTTATTATTGGTAGACAAAGTAAATAAACACGCAACAATTGATATCCAATAAAATTTACCGGGTATTAGGGGGGGGGGGGGATCTTTAAGTTTTTATGCCCCTTAAATTTTTTTCACTTTTATTTATAAACAAAAATCTAGAACTATATATTTTAGTTACCTTACCTATTTATTTTATACCTATTAAGTCTTTTATTAATTATTAATATTTGACACAATATTTGTCTAGGTAAACAATTATTTGAACGAGACGCCACTTTGGACGCCAGTGACGAAATATTTTTCGCCCAGACCGGAGACACTGTCGAATGTGACGAGGCCTTGTTTGAGGTCGACGAAACCCTGGATGAATCTGATGAGGAACTAGAAGATACTGTTAATGGAGTTCCAAGTTGATAATAAATTATACTTTTACAATAATTTAGTTACAATCTACTTTACAATAACGTCATTCGATGTTTATATTTTCTGGATCCCATTGGTGCAGTGACTGGGTCAGCTAAATAAACAACACTGTGGTTATACTGTCTGTCAGTCTGTCGTTCAGTATGTTTGCACTGCGAGCTATTCGAGGTTACGGGGGATGGCAGCACGATCGGCTAGTTTTTGACAAGTCTTCGACGAACACTATTTTTAATTAAATTATTTATTGAATAACCCGCCATTTTCATCAGAAAGACTGTCAAGGTGAAGAAGATGACTAAAATTGCTAGAAGGTTTGATTATTTAATATGTTCTTAGGAATGATGAAAAATTTATTTCATTTTTGTTGTCTAATAAAGAAAAATTGAATTATTTAAATGGGGTTCACGACTCAAATTCAAATCCAGATTAATTAGATGCAATAATATCACAGAAACACAATGGCGTTTACAGAATTAAATAAGATGCTAAAATAGCCGAGATATTGGTGTTTTCAGTTTAAAAATTATTCAAAATTTGAAAACGATCTGTGATTGGTCGTGACGTCACTGTACGCCTCGGGATCCCATTGATATTCATTGATATTTAACATTCAGATACCTAATACTATCTTTGTGTAAATTAGGCAGGTACTGCTACATTCGTATTACATAGTGCTGTTAGTAGTACAGTGCAGCAGTTACCGGTACATTTCGTGACTTTTCCTAAAATTTAATGGGCCATGCCATTCAACAGATAAAATAATAAAATTCGTAAACCGCATTACAGGGAATTGAAATGTTTAAACATTAAATATTTATAAACACAACCCGGTCACGAAATTTCAGTTATGTAATATAAGTCAATTACTAAAAATAACACAATCACACATAGTTCTAGATTATGGATTAAAATTTATTTCATACATTAATTATTTAATTAATATAAAGGATACGTAGATCCACAATAGTGAAGTACAAGGTATGCTGCTGACTCGTTTCGTAACAAATTTAAGTTAAGATTAAATGGCCACGATTGCATCGAATATAGCCTATATAACCCGCTACATGTACAGTAATAGGATGTGGATTCAAAAATTCAAAATAAAAATATTTACGGTAGTCAGTTATGACTCATCAGCAAGCTGCTCATCGGTCTCTGAAATCGACAAGGAAGATCAGACCAGACTACATACGTGTATTAATTATTCCCGTACATTGATGCAACATGTAATGCGTTGAAGAACTCTTTCAGTTTTTCGATACGGCGTTTTCGGGACAACGTCATACATATTTGGAATCCCTGCACGGCCAGCTTTCCGTCAATATCAGCAAAATCTCTATAAGGTTGAAGAATAACTGGAGTGTAACTGGTGTAATATCGCTGGAGACATTTTTTTTAAACGCTTGTAGCTAAAAAGATTGAAAGCAAAAATAAAAATTCTGGCTCACCCACGGAGGAGGAGGGAGGTGAAACTATCTATGTTTCAAATTTCATGCAATCTCATTAAGATTTGGAGAAAAATTAGGGGGGGGGGGGGGGTGGTGGTGTCCAGTCCAGGTACCTGAATAACGAAACTATATTCCAGGACATGGTGTAATAGAGGATGTCGATTGAAGGGGAATAAAATAAATGGCACTGCAGCCTTACGGGAAAGCAGTCGATGGATTTTTGGCCTATTGTAGTTTTAGAATGTCTTACTTCTAAATATATTTGGAAACGGTGTTGCTGTTGCTGTTGATTAGACTATCATCTATTTATTTTGTAAGTATTTGTTAATTAAAGTAGCTTCATTTTAATATATAATAAAAATGATTACGTTAAGGCCCCCCCCCCACACGGAGCAACTTGTTTCTGAAACTTGTTGCTCAAGGGATAGTTCTTTTTACAGAACACAGCAGAACACAATAGAATACAGGCGGAACATAGGCGAACACAGCTGTAATTAAAATCTACACCAAAAAATAACACACTTGGGAAAGTACCGGACTTAATCATACAACTGTAAGATGTCAATTACATATTTAAATTAAATGGCGGTTATCCATATCCTCCAAAATAAATTTCCTGATCAGAGTTGCCCGATCAGCTGTTCGGTTAGGCCTGTACCTGTTACTAGTCCATCAGTCTGCCTGTCAGCTTGCTGTTCCAGTACTGCAGTAGGCCTAGTTTTTTTTTTTAACTTTACAAGCCTCATTTATTCACAAAATAATACAAACCTTCAGAAATACAAACACAATTATAGGCACTATAACAAACAATTAAAAAGGCAGTGATTTTTTATGTCCTTTTATTTGACTTTTTTTTGTCATTTTTTTTACGAATTATGCATAATGACTTTTGTTGTCCTTTTAATGACTTTTATTGTCCTTTTAATGACTTTTTATGTATGTATTTCTTCAAACTGTCAGACTGCTGATTTCTGGACTGTCAGACAGTTGATTTCACTATGCCTGTGCTAAAACATTCCATGATTCCATGATTTATAGACTATGAGATAGATTTCCATATGCGCCTGTGGTAAAAAGACTCTATATTTAATAGTTTGTGGTTGTTGTCGATAATCGATTACCACATGACGTAGCAAAACACTCATTTTATAGCCAAAAACAATTACCAATTGATGGAAAGGAGCAGGTTAAGGCCGAGTTTTCTAACCAAAACAATAAACAGTCACTTTACCAAATCAGGGAAAGGAGCAGGTTACAGAGACGGGACTAACCAAAATAATAAACGATCACTTAACTAATTGAGGGAAAGGAGCAGGTTACAGAGGCGGGATTTTCTAACCAAAACAATAAACGATCACTTAACTTATTGAGGGAAAGGAGCAGGTTACAGAGGCGGGATTTTCTAACCAAAACAATAAACGATCATTTAACTAATTGAAGGAAAGGGACAGGTTACAGAGGCGGAATTTTCTAACCAAAACAATAAACCATCACTTAACAAATTGAGGGAAAGGAGCAGGTTACAGAGGCGGGATTTTCTAACCAAAACAATAAACGATAATTTAACGAATTGAGGGAAAGGGGCAGGTTACAGAGGCGGGCCTTTCTAACCAAAACAATAAACGGTCACTTTACCAATTCAGGGAAAGGAGCAGGTTACAGAGGCGGGATTTTCTAACCAAAACAATAAACGATCATTTAACTAATTGAGGGAAAGGGGCAGGTTACAGAGGCGGGATTTTCTAACCAAAACAATAAACGATCATTTACCTAATTGAGGGAAAGGAGCAGGTTACAGAGACGGGATTTTCTAACCAAAACAATAAACGATAACATTACCAATTGAGAGAAAGGAGCAGGTTACAGAGGCGGGATTTTCTAACCAAAACAATAAACGATAACATTACCAATTGAGCGAAAGGAGCAGGTTACAGAGGCGGGATTTTCTAACCAAAACAATAAACGATCACTTAGCTAATTGAGGGAAAGGAGCAGGTTAAGGCCGGATTTTCTAACCAAAACAATAAACAGTCACTTTACCAAATCAGGGAAAGGAGCAGGTTATCCGTAACACTACTATTCAGACAGTAGTCATGATCCATTATTGATTATAAAACGAATACAGTAATAGGCCTAAATTATGTGAAAGGTATATCCACATTTTCCACAATCCTGCAATCCAGTTTGGCCTATCAATTATTTAAAATTTATTAGCACAACCGGTAGGTCTACCATTACCGTATTTAAATGGTAGGCTACACAGTAGGCCTATAGCAGTACCGGTGCCGGTACTAAAATACAGAAATACCTGCTTTATACCTACATCTGTACATACAATACAGCAAAATAGTGCTATATATATACTAATACCGGTACTGATAGCCTGAGAGAACAGCAGTAGAGAAACCGGTAGCATGGAACCTAACATTAGACTTTTGGAGGACATAAAAAATAAAAAAAAGGACAAAAAAATGGATTTAAACGGACAATAAAAATTATTGCGAATTAAAAACAGTAATTACAGAAACGCGGGAAATTTAAAAAACAATTGTACAACCAGCAGTAGGCAGTAGGCCTAGTGGTGTAGAGACATGTACAGACTGACAGACTGTACATTGTACAGGCAGACAGATGTAGGCATTTACCGGCAATTACCGGGCACAGTGTAGAGTATATTACCAATGTACTGATGTAGGCCTACTCAGCTACCGGTACTGTACTGCTGTAGAACTAACCAACTCTCCATGGTTACAGGATAATGAGAAGTAATTTATTTTGGAGGATATGGAAAACCGTCATTTAATTTAAATATGTAATTGACATCTTACAGTTGTATGATTAAATCCGGTACTTTCCCAAGTGTGTTATTTTTTGGTGTAGATTTTAATTACAGCTGTGTTCGCCTATGTTCCGCCTGTATTCTATTGTGTTCTGCTGTGTTCTACTGTGTTCTGCTGTGTTCTGTAAAAAGATATATCCTTGCTCAAGAAAATAACAATTATTTCAAAACAAATAGCTAACATTTAGTCATAACATAGTCATTTATATATACACCATAACCCTTAATACAACAACAATTTTTAGGGGGTCGGAGCCCCCCCCCCCCCTAATTTTTTTAAAATTTCAATAAAATGCTACGAAATTCGGTATGATGATAGATCGACACCTTTTCTTACTGGTGGCCTGGCCGGATTTTTTAATTTATGAGCTATTTCGATACAACAAGCCGTTAAAAATCGTCTATTTCGCAATATTTAGCCACATGCGTTGGCTTTATTTTTCGTCTTTTGATTGTAATCTAGATATCATTAGAACCGCCTTCATCTGTAGATTCCGAATATGAAACCCGTTGTAAATTTCACCAAGGCTGATGGTTTGAATAAAAACAAGTAAACACTTGTAAGTGAACACTTCTACTAAAAGTGAAGTAGAGAAGTGAAGTGATGAGTGAACTCTTAAAATTCCCTTGAATTACCGTTAATTCGAAAAAAATTACTTTATCGCCAGGAGGAAATATAAAGATCTCTTGCGACGTAAGAAGGTTCAGTACGAAGAAAGCAAGCTATTAGAAAAACTCGCACAATCCGAAATCACGCCGTGGATACTGCTCAAGGGAGAGAGCCATAACTCCCCAGCCACGATAGACAGTCTTACGCTTGAGGAGCACTTTAGGAAGTTGATTGGTACGGAATCAAACCCCGAAGGAATTGATGAAACCCCGGAAGTAACTGACGCCGAGAAAGAGGATGATGCCTGGTACAATAAACCAATTACTGAGGCGGAAATCTCCGAAGCTGTTAACTGCACTTCGAACCACAAGGCATGCGGGCCCGATAGAATATATTACGAGCACGTGAAAGCATCACTTCCACTAATTCTCCACATACTAGTGATCCTCTTCAACGCATGTTTGAACGTCGGAAAAATTCCAATAAGTTGGGCAATTAGTATAATTAAAATTCCCTTGAATAAAGGAACACTTCACTTTCACTTCAGCCAATCATCGGAAATTATAAATGTATTGCTTCGTTAATTGGTTGGATTCGAACGGAAATTGTTGTTGCTAGGATCTTTTCACAACAATTCCCAAACTTATTAAAATGTCGGTCATTTTGATTAAAGATTTTAGAACAACTACAATAAGGCAGTTTTTGACATTTATTTATGTTCTAGAACATCACGCGGCCAAAAAAATGTATTTAATTGTTATGCATGGTATACCGGTAGCTAGTATTTTTGGATTAGCTAGTGATTTAAAAAACAAAAAGTTTACAAATATTGGTTTTTAAAAATGTTCCTAAACACGTACCAAAACACCTATGAACAGTAGATTGGGGATAATCAATCTTTCCACGGTATCGAGTATTTTAAAAAGCTATTTTAGATATTACGAAAGAAATTATTTTTATCTTTTTATCCTATGAAAATGGTTTTATCATGAGGTTTTTTGTTATAGAATAAATATTTGACCTTCTGACTGTAAGTACTGTAGCAAACAATTTTGTGTGTGAGCTAGTAGCCTACATGTCATTAGCTTGTAAAAAAATTAAAATTATACTTTACTCATCAATTAAATTTCTCTGAAATAATTTATGAAACATAGCTAGTAATTTGTATTTGATAATCAGGATAGCTAGTAATTATTTGCTACTGTAGCTAGTTGTTTTTTACAAAACATAGAGTAGAGATGGCTGTCAAAATACAGTTTGTGGCCTACTATTCAGAAATGTAAATTATATACTTTTTTTTTATTTTAACAATTTTATTTAATACGGGTTGTATAACGATCCTTGTACTATTTATTTTTTAAGGTGTAGTAAAGCCCAGGGCTCTAACTGCTGAGGACACCAAATCTCTGGATGGCACATTCACAAGAATGCTACGCCGGGTTCATTGTGTCAAGTACAATGCACACATCTCCAACCAAACACTATATGACATTGGAGGTGTCTCATTGGTTCCCCCAAGCTTGACACTAGAACAAAGCCGCCTCCGCTTTGCAGAAAATTGCTTTGGCCGTGAGGACCAGCCTGTACACAATCTTAGTCGCCTCTTAACTGACTAACCTCTTAACACTGGCCTTGAAGATACGGATAATCTCGCGATAGTCATGGGGATAGGGAGTTGTGACGGTGCAACCTTGTACAGTAGATAACAATGGGGATATCACACTAGAGGTGCCACGTTTTAACGGATGTCGTTTTAACGGGTTACAATAGTGACGGCCCAAACCATAATTAAAGCAGTAATTTAACCCGAAGTCATGAGGCTCTAATCTAATAAATGTTTGCAAAAATGATTTCCCCCTCCACTTCTGGTCTTAGCTTACCCATCACCTCCTTGCGGCACTAGCATTGCTAGTGACAGCTATTTCCGTATTATGAATTACTGTCAACTTTTATTAAATCAATTTTTGCATTAATGGAGACCGGAAATGGATATTAATAAATAAACTGAAAATAATAAATAAACTGAAAAGTCCGAAATTCCACAATTTTTTTTGGATGAGAGCCTCATGACTTAGGGTTAGGGTTAAATTACTGCTTTAATTTAAGAAACCCCAAGACAGCCAACTAAAATAACGCTGTATGCTTTCCATATGGAAAGTGGCGCCTGTAGTGTAGAGTCCCTGCCATACGTCCTACTGACCACGTTAATAAAATTTCAACCCAATTCCCCAACCGTGACATGAGTTAAGTGGAAAACGTACACCCCACGGATTTCAAATTTATATGCGAATTTTGCTTCAAAAGTAACCTTTTGATCTTACTTGTGTATTATGAAGTGTTCACTTCAAACAGAAGTAAACACTTGCGTTTTCTTCAAATCAACCAGAAAACACTTCCCTCTACACTTCCCTCTACACTTCACTCTTTACTTCACTCTATTTTTATTCAAGCACAATAAGTATCTTTGAAGTGTTTGCGAGTGTTTACTTGAAGTGAAAGTGTTTACTTGTTTCTATTCAAACCACCCTATAACTCTCGATCTTGTTTTTTCATTACCCATAATTAATATTCTAGAATTGAGTAAAAAAACTTTAGAATTATAGCAATTTACGTCATAAAAATTTACACCTGAGTATTTTTATCATTATCTCCGGAAGTTCTTGGTGAAATTTACAACGGGTTTCATATTCGGAATCTACAGATGAAGGCGGTTCTAATGATATCTAGATTTCATTCCAAAGACGAAAAATAAATCTGACGGAGGTGGCTAAATATTGCGAAATAGACGATTTTTATCGGCTTGTTGTATCGAAATAGCTCATAAATTAAAAAATCCGGCCAGGCCACCAGTAAGAAAAGGTGTCGATCTATCATCGTACCAAATTTCGTAGCATTTTATTGAAATTTTCAGCAACAAGTTTCAGAAACAAGTTGGTCCGTGTTATTAAGTTAAGTTAGTTAATTAGTTAAATAAGTTAGTTAGTTAATTTAATTAGTTAGATAAGTTAGTTAAGTTAGTCAGATAAGTTAGTTAATTAGTTAGTTAGTCAGTTGGTTAGACAGCAGCTCAAGGTAGACCCCTAACTCGCCGGTACTGCACAGAAGGGCAACAAAATACGTATTAATTAGGAAAACTCAATAAATAAGTACTAAATACGTTTCGATAGAAAACAACAATTAATGAGAGTTGGTTTACAGGAGAAGTAATAGTAGTAAGTAGAAAAACTACAGGAAATTAATAAGATTGATATAAGAACAACCATCGCTATATAGGCGATGGTTTGTAATTGGTTACAATCGGTAGTTCCCCGTCGATCCCAAATATCTTTCATTATCAGAGACTTTGTGTGGGCGTCGAACCCGTGAACTGCGATTAAATCGCGGTAACGGCAGTACGAGTATTCGGGAGGGGCGGGATAATCGGCAACGAAACGTCCGTCGTCGACCGGGGTGATGCCCGCCCGCTCCGCTAGCAAACCTACGAACGCGTCGTCTATATAGAGGGAGGGAACGCGGAACGAATGGGAGTATAGGAGCGGAACGACCGAGGCGGAGAGAACGTAGCCGAGACCGGCGGCGTACGCGGGGTAGAACTCTGGCGGGTACTCGGAGCGACTGAGGAACCATCTGGAGGAGGGATTCCTGTTGACACCGGGACCCCAATGGATTGAACCCAAATACAACGGATCCCGTTTGTTTTTATCCAACAACTCAAGTAAATTCCTGTAAAAATATGTGCGAAATCTCCATCACTGCGGCAAAATATTAATTTACCTTCCTTGGAAGTAATCCTGGCCTGATATTTTACTTGTAACTAATACAAACCCTTCAGGTGTGATAAAAAATGCTTCATGGCGCAATTTATTGCAAAAAATACAAACGGATTCAAAGGGGGGGACTTTCCACGAAATCAAAATTTACTCAAATACCCGCCGATTACTCCCAAAAATAAAACTGTAACCTGTTCTATTGACTTTACAGTTTATTGTTTTAGTTGAAAATATATTGCCACTAGGTACCTTCATAAAAATCGAATTGTTGAAATTCATATGGGGACGGTTTCCGTTTGATGGAAGAGGTTATAAAACAAACTCATGCCAATTTTTAGCCATAAATATTGATATCTAGGGGTTGCCAAACGAGCTTTTGTAACGAGCGATAAATCCAAATAAGCTTATGCTTGGGCTTAGAAAGATTTATGTGCATTATTTATATGCAATTTGTAATTATCTATCAAATGATATGCTGCATGACACACTTTCAAACAAATAATACATCATTTATTATACTCTATTGCAATGGTGTTTGAGTTCAGCGGGTGGTGCTGTGCGCGCATACAGTTAGGGCTGGAATGAGTTTTGTACATATGAATGAATCATACATAATTCTATAATGCAGATTCTAAATTTATTTTCAGATTGGACCTATCACATCAATATTTTTTGCAATCACCAATTTGAGTTCAAATTACTACTTTCACTAATCAAACTATTTTCCTTTGGGTCTCCATATTCTGCTATTGTGTCATTATGTGTCAATGCACCAGACATGCCTTTTCTATCCTATTATTGTCAAATGAAATTTAGTTGTTTCATAAAAGCAGTCGATTTGATATCAGATTGCGAAAATACAAAAGCTCGTTTGGCAACCCCTAGATATCAATATTTATGGCTAAAAATTGGCATGAGTTTGTTTTATAACCTCTTCCATCAAATGGAAAACGTCCCCATATGAATTTCAACAATTTGATTTTTATGAAGGTACCTAATTGCCACTGTAATCTGATCCTTTCCTTTAATTAATAAATTTGGCAGTTTCCCCTCCTATCTGGGCGAAGTAGAAACGCATACCCTTACAATACCTGTAACTTGCCGAGTTGTAGATGTAGAGATAATTGTTGATACCGGTACTCTACCGATATTCAACCTAACCAGGTCACTAATGGCCCCATAAATACCTGAGATTAAGAAATACGTCTATATCGATACTCATTATGTATCGGAAGAAAAGACGACAATCCAAGTCAGAAAACCAACGCCAACCGAACAAAAGTTTCGTCGATAAATTCCTGTAGGAATCGAGAAAATCCCCGTAGAGAATGTCGTCGTAATTCGTCGATTCCAACAACAATGATTCATTTTCCGCGACATCAGACAAGTTTTTATTTCCCATAATAAATACATATTTAACTGGATGTCCCTCCAGTCCGTAAGATGGCGTTCTCATAAGCCGACGAATCGCCGATCTTTGTTCCACGTCATCCATATTACATTTATACATCAAAAGTAGCGATTCATATGAACTGTTTGTCGAAGTTTCTTTGATACAAATGTTTGGAGACAATAGAATTGATTCCTGTGGTCGAGAAGGCGGCAAGTGAATTGGTCCGAAATAATCTGTATGTGAGATTGAATCACTAAATATGTCGAAGTAGTTATAGAACCGCCATATAGACAAACAAGTTACAACAATCAAGCAAGTTAATATAAATAGTATTTGTATGGAAAGCATACCGTTCAGCCGTTGCCGATCAGCCGGTGTCACATTGTAAATGCCGTTACCGGTGCCGGCTGGCCGGTGTTTTTTACTGTTTAGCAATACCCTTAAATCTATTTGAAAAGTAAAAAAGTAAATTATCGAGTAACCAGTCCGTTCACTGTCTGATTATGTGATAGTCGGCACAGTGCAGCACGGTATCTCCGTAGTCACTAAACTTGTGTGTATACGTAGGTAGTTTAGCAACTAGAATTCGTCACTGGTCACCATCCGTCAGTCCATCACCAAGCCCCAATACTGCATTATGTGGGGCAAGACCATGGCTACTATGTATATTTATTAATAACGCCTGGTGTGGCACAATGTACACTGTACATTGTGCATTGTGTACATTGTACAGTACAAAATTCCAAGTTCATGGCTACTACAGTACAGGCCACCAGAAAACGCAGATTTGTACAATTGTGAACACATTTTATCAAATGTGTACCAGTGTAATGTAATGTTGTTGAACGGGACAATTGAACATAAATTGAACATAATTGAAATGGCAACAACCAAAATTTTTTCGCCAAAGGATACAATTGATAACTTTAATTTGAAACGCTTAGTAATCTGGAAACTCTCTGTAGTTTGCCGCGAACTGTCACTCACTGCAGCTGGAAATGCGATAAGGATTTTGTTTACCTTTATAGTGTGCGGTTAATAGTGTCTAGTAGGCAGGCCTATAGTTAGTGATGTTAAGGCATCTTCTGGTGTTTCTCTGTGCCCTCTCGGTGTCAGACTAGGCGCGACATCTCCCTGCACTAAATTAATTATTCAATGGTCTAGGCTCCTCCATCCATATACCCATCCACTCCCATACACTCAATGAACCTCAATGTGGTCTTGTATATAGTTCTCTCTCTCCAATACAGCCCATGTCCGCAATGTTACGCCCTGGGGGCTCTCTCATCTACCTGATATCAGACATACTGGCGCACCGCACACAAAGCCTTTGTCGGTCCCAGCAAGTTAGCCTCCTGCTGTGTGATCTAGAAGATAACTCGCCATAACCTGCCAATCAGATGACTTGAACAAATGTGTTCACATGTGATCACATTGGATGAAATCTGCTTTTTCTGGTGGCCTGTACTGTATAAACCCTAATATCCCCAAATTTTATATTGAACTACATTGGATATCCCGGGGATGTCCCTGGGACACCCCCAAAAGCGCCAAAAGTAGGTGCATCAGCATCTCGACGTTGTCAAAATGTCTTATTTTTTTTAATATTCATTGTATGATCTATATTCCTGTGATTTATAGGTTTTCTGCGATTGTGAATGCAATGGTAATAAAATGGAGTTCATCTGAGTAAAGTAAATGCAATTTATATTTTAGTTAACAAAGATAGAGAGGAGATAACATATTATATTAGTTATAGTATAGTAAGTCTACTACAGTCTCCACAGACAAACACTGGGCATATCAATAACGTATATAATGTAATATATCAATAATGTGACAGGTAACAAATCAATTTAGAGTCGTAGCTTACAGCACCATCAATAATCTATCCTGCAGACAAGAAAACCTATACCAAATTACCAACAACACTATTTATATTATACTGTACTGTAGTTATATCAGCAATTATTTCAGTGGCGTTCATTCAACCCTGACCCTTCCTTCCCTTTACTATCGACCCTGCTTAGAATAAGTCATTTTATTTCTGTATGCCCGAAATTATATTTATCCGTGATGGGATATGCGTCCAGTGCCACTCCCCCCACCCCCCCCCCCCCACCTTTTCGCTAATAATTGCTATATTATAATTTACATAAAATGAATATTTCGAAACAAATAATTTTGTAAATTTCGTGATGCACCCACTTTTAGTGCACGCATGAAAAATGGTAGTTGCGTTACTTGGATGAACTCCATTTCATTAACATTGAATAAATCGCGGAAATATAGATTATAAGGAATATTTAAAAAAATACAAATTTTGAAAATTTTGTGATGACCCACTTTTGGTGTCCGCCCTAAAATGGTAGTTGCATTACTTCTATCAACTCAATTTCATTATCATTGATTTAGCCACCACAAATATACAAATGGCAAGCTGTGTTTTCGAGATGTTTCTTATTATACGTATATTATAAGGTGTTGCCGTTATTCCCGACACCATGGGAGAAAACGCCGATGCTGGAGGCGGAACTTTTAAACCACGGGATTCCGGTCAGTCACCGGATATTGGGAGTGGAGAAGGAGTACTTTCTTAAATGCAGGATTGCGGTTGAGAAAAGGTTGCATTAGTTGGATATAATCGTTTAATGTAACTTTCCTACCGTTGTTGAATCATGGATCCTGAATCCTGATTGAGAATAAGTTGGGCTTCCCCACACCAATATACACCAAATATTCACAATAATATACGACAATATAAATTCCTACAGAACATTATTTAATTACCCACTGTTCGCTTTAGATTTTAACCTAACTAATGTTCCCCATTTTCCCTCGGTCCTAGTCTCGGTACCGTGGTGTCAGTGTCGGTCGACCCTGTTGCGTGTCCGTCCCACCCTTCCCGAACCCCGAAGGGATCAGTCATCAGGAAAGCGGTACGGCTTGGCTAAGGGTCGGTCAAGTCGGTAGACCCGGTTGCGTGTCCGTCCCACCCTTCCCGAACTCCGAAGGGATCGGTCATCAGGTAAGCGGTGCGGCTTGGCTAGGGGTCTGTCGAGTCGGTGGACCAGTTTGCGTGTCCATCCCACCCTTCCCGAACCCCGAAGGGATCGGTTGTCAGGAAAGCGGTACGGCTTGGCTAGGGGTCCGTCGGTTCATCACAGGGACCCAACCACCTAAGCTTTCCGAATCCTTTTAGGCTCGTAGTCGCTTCGGTAGCCGAGAAGCTGCTCCGAACAGTCGGTAGGCCAGTGGAGTCCGGTTCTTTGTCTTTCGACCCCGTTGCGTGTCCGTCCCACCCTTCCCGAACCCCGAAGGGATCGGTCATCAGGAAAGCGGTACGGCTTGGCAAGGGGTCTGTCAGCCCGTCGTGAGGCCCAACGGTTGGTAGTTTTCCGAGTCCTTATTCAGGCTCGTACTAACGCCGGTCGTGGAACCCACTCCAGGAAGGCAGTCCTCATCGAACCCTTCCTCTGTTAGTCAGTCGACCCGTCGCAAGTCTCTGGCGTGGTCGGCAAGATTTCCGAGTCCTTATTCAGGCTCGTAATAACTGCCGGCGACCAGGGACCGCTAAGGATCTGTCTGTCGGTTCCCGTCGCAAATCCCTGACACAGGCAGCAGACTTTCCGAGTCCTTATTCAGGCTCGTAATAACTGCTGTTGGCCAGGGACCGCTAAGGGCAGTCCTTGTCCCTAGGCCTAGCGAGTTACCAAATCCACCTCTACAGGCAGCAGGAAGTTGGCTAGGCCTAATAGTATTCAGGTAAACCTGAGTACTGCTTAACTTTGCCTCCCACCTGTAGCCATAATTCCTCCCCATCCAAAGATATCGGTGGTTCCTCTGCACCGAGGAGATCAGATCGGATGTCGAACGGTCCATTCTCGTCCCAGGATGCGATGACGTGGAGCGTTTTCGTCTCTCCCGGTGGAATATTCTCTACCGGCGAAGCGACATCAGAGAAACCTCAGAAGAAGGACGCCATTGACATCTATCTGTCGGACTATCAACGATTTATAGGTGACAAAGAGTTGAGGAGACGGCTGGCTGGACTTCGCCCTACTAGTGAAGGAGCCAAGTTTGTGTTGGACACATTAGATGCGGAAATGTTAGCTGCGAACCAAGCTAAATTTGATGAAAGCAGCCGCATCGCTAGGGTTCAAGAAGAACAAGTGAAGAAAAAACGTATAGAAGACAGAAAGACAGCAGCAGCGGCAGGGGAAGAGGCAGAAGTGGAAAGAAAAGCGGCAATGGCAGCGGCAGAAGCGGAAAGAAAAGCGGCCGAAGTGGAAAGAAAAGCGGCAATGGCAGCGGCAGAAGCGGAAAGAAAAGCGGCCAAAGTGGAAAGAAAAGCGGCCGAAGCGGAAAGAAAAGCGGCAGTGGCAGCGGCAGAAGCGGAAGGAAAGGTAGCAGTGGCAGAAGCAGAACGGAGGGCGTCTGAAGAGACCACCCAACTAGAATTGGAAAATCTTCAAGAGAAGCAAGACTACATAGATAAACAGAGAGCAGCTAGTCATTGGCAGATGATAAGTCGATCTACTCCCAAGAGACAGGGGTTTACATCATCTGATGAAGGCGATACAACAGATCCCGAAGGCGGAGGAAATAGATCTCGTTCCAGCAGGCGTAGAAGAATGCCCCACCGTTAGAAATTGCCTAATTTGCCCCCAGCTGTGAGAAGACAACTAGGTAGCACAGACTTAGGTAGTACAGAACCCACAGACCAAATTATTAGAGTAGAAAGACTCCCTACTATAGTAGATGAGCCTGAAATAATTAGGCCTGTTCTCGAAGCCACCCCTTCGGTTATAGAGACACCTGTACTCCCAGAACCTACCTCTAAATTCCCTTTGCACAGTACTAAACTACCTGTGCCCAGTAGGACAGTCCCTGAGACAATTCATGTCTTGGACGCCGAGTGAGACATTAAAGATTTATCGCCCGTCGTCCCTCGTCTACCCGCTACTATGTTGGCGGCTCCCGCTTCGGTGGTCGAGTGGGTGGATGAGGGACGGCGGGGGATGGATCTCCTGCTCGGGCAGATGCAGGAGACTGTTCAACAGTTCAAGGGAACAGTAAGGGAAAGTAGGTTAGAGTTGCAAGAAGTGCAGCAGAGTATCGCGTTAGAACGCGATAAATTAGTAAATACACATAGGGGTATACCACCACCCCCTGTAACAATGTGTCAACCTGTTAGGTCTGAAGTATTTCATGTGCAAGGTGTGGAACCTACACGCATCTATACTGCTAGTGAAGTAGAAACTCCTATAGTAAACCCTATTAAGGGTAATTATAAACCTGTTGACAATGATATTCCATATAGACCTGATCATAATCCGAGAAATTTATATACCGATAACTCGATATTAAATAACACGATGGCCCAAGAAAGTTTTACGCGTCAAATGGCTAGAACCGAAGCCCGTCAAGCGGTAAAGGTGGGAGAGATCGTCAAGTTCAATGGAGATGAGATGAAATGGTTACCTTTTAATGAATATTACAAAGATAACATACAGAACTCTGTGCTATCTAATGGAGAGAAACTGAGATTCCTCATCGAGTGCTTGGAAGGATCTCCCAAGTTAATGGCGTTAAAGTTTATTGGACATCCAGATGGATTAAGACAAGTTTGGGATACACTAAACATCAGGTATGGTAATAGGAATAACATAGCTAGGCATTTGTATGCAAAATTGGTAGCGCCCCGAAAGACCCAACTTACTCCAATCCTTGTTGGGAATACTCTTAAGATTATGGCAATATTCGATCGCTTACGCCTCCGATATAGAAGGAATGTTCTTACAAGTTAAGGCGCTGGATAGGGATTGGGACAGCCTACGATTTCTGTGGTGGCCTGAAGGAGACCTCAACCAGAAATCGGTAGAGTACTGGATGACCATCCAGGCTTTTGGGATCATCTCGAGCCCTTCAAACGCCTGCTCAGTAGTGCGCACCACTGCTGATAACAACCGGGACGCCTTCTCCAAAGAGGTTATCGACAATATCAAATGGGATATATACATGGACGACAATTTAAAGTCCCTCCCATCGGTGGAAGAAGCCATTGATGTCGCCAAAGGAATGGTAGAGTGCTTGAAAAGAGGTGGATTTCGATTAACTAAATTCACCAGTAACTCCCGTGAATTTCTGGAATCGATCCCGGTAGAAGATTGAGGAGTTAAAGATCTGGACCTTATCAAGGACGATCTTCCAGAAACCAAGACACTTGGTTTGAAATGGGACACAGAGAGAGATATCCTGTTTTTCCAGCTAAAACAGCGAGATAATCCAGTTTGGACTAAACGGATTTGTCTAAGTATCCTGAGCACTTATTTCGATCCATTGGGATTTATTAGCCCAGTTATATTGATTGCTTGGAGTTTAGTACAACAAATGTGGCTTGAAAACCACTCGTGGGACGATCCACTTAAGGGAGAACTATTAAAGAAGTGGATGAAATGGGGAGATTCTCTACCATCCATCGAGAATTTTACGATTTCCCGTTCTTATTTTGGTCACGTTCTCCCCACGTATTCCTATCAACTCCATGTGTTTGGAGATGCCAGCGACATGGGAATAGGTATAGTAGCCTACCTGAGGGTTGAATCTCCGGATGGAATTAAGGTCGCCTTGGTTACCTCTAAGGCCTTGATAAACAACAAGTTGAAAGTTCCTCGAGCGGAGTTAAAAGCGGCTCTATACGCTACAGCCATCGACCGGAATGTAACAGAACAGATCGACTATCCACTGGAGAAAACTGTCTATTGGACCGATGCTTTACTCGTGTTGGAGTATATAACCAATGAAGTCTGTCAGTTCAGCGTCTTCGTTACCAACAGAGTAGCCATTTTACTTAGTCGCACAAAGATAGATCAATGGAGACATTGCCCGGGGACGATTAATCCAGCCGACATCGCCTCCAGGGGAGCAACTCCACAAGAACTGATAGATACTCCAGACTGGTTAGGTGGACCCGACTTCCTAAGCAAGGAAGACGATGAATGGCCTCCTCATCTTACCACGGCGGAGATTAGACAAGCCAAGGGAGCGGAGAAAGTCAAACCTAAAACCCGGGCGAGTAAATCGAAGTTATTTAAACCCGTGATAGATCTGTCTATACTACACACTTCCGGAGACGACGCTTTGGATCCAAAATCCCCCGCCACAAATAAGTCTGTTGTGGAAATCAGAGAGAGAGATTGGAAATCTGGAACACCAGACGTCTCGCAGGGACTCTCACCCCTCCTGCAGAGAGCGATACATCACTATAGCTCCTGGAATCGGCTTTGTAAGGCCGTTGCTTATTTAAAGCGATGTTTTCATCATCACTACTCCAAGACGAAGATCGCTAGTGATACCGCTCCACTGACATCTGCGCAGGTCCATGTTGTTAAAGATCTTCCCAAATAAAAGATATCAGACAGATTTCTGAAGGAGAGGATCAGTTACCAGGAGCATGAAGAAACCAATAAGCAGATACTGAGACTCCTGCAATGCTATGAGGATTCCGATAAGTATTTCCTGTTGTTGAGAAATCCGCAGATGCGCCTAAGGGATCGTTTCTCTAGCACAATGATAGATGGGTTGATACGTGTTGGAGGGAGACTAACTAATGCTCCATTATCCTTTGACACTAAGTTCCCCATACTCATTAGAAATCTTGAAATACAAATCAAGATGATTGTAGATGTTCATAGTAAGCTTTACCATGCTGGTAGAGAACGAGTTCTTAGCGAAATTCGAACTCGCTATTATTTCCATAAGCCCCGTAGAGCTCTGAACCAAGTTCTTAGGAACTGCATACCCTGTAGGAAAGCATTCAGTAGGCCTTTAACACAGCGAGAGGCAGAATTACCTAGGGAACGAGTAAGCTTCTATGAACCACCTTTCACTAATACTGGTGTAGATTTATTTGGCCCTATTGAAGTATATCGTGCTAGGACTATAGTCAAGCGATGGTGCGTCATCTTTGTCTGTATGACTTGTAGAGCTATCCATCTCGATATGGTGAACGATCTATCTACCAACAGCTTCATACTGAGCTTACGCCGACAGATCGCTCGCTTTTGAACTAGCATCACGATGAGATCTGATAAGGGGACGAACTTCATTGGTGCCAACAATGAAATCAAGGCTTACGTCAAAGATTGGAACCAAAGACAGGTGGATGATCAGCTAAGGGTAACAGCATCTAGCTGGACCTTCAACGCCGCCGACGCCCCTTGGTGGGGAGGAAGTTGGGAGAGATCAATCAGGAGCGTGAAGACCGCATTTCACTTTATAGTGCCGTGCCGTGCGTATCTCACCGACGAACTTTTGCGGACGTTAATGGAGGAAATCGCCGCCTATCTCAATGAGAGACCGCTTATGCCAGTCTCATCGAGTCCCGACTCCCTAGAAGCGCTAACACCCGCGCACTTCCTACTGAAGAAACCTGTAGCCATGCTCCCACGATCGGAAATCACGGACGGAGACGAATACTGCCGGCAAACTTGGCAACTTATGCAGTTGTTATCCCGTCGTTTCGCTGACCATTTCGAAAAACATTATCTACCTACGCTACAACTTCGAACTAAGTGGTTTGCGCAGCACGAAAACGTCAGCGCCGGAGACGTGGTCCTTATTGTGGAATCAGATCTTCCACGTAAGCGGTGGCAGACAGGTCGTATCATCGAGACTCATATCTCAGATGACGGTTTGGTGCGATCGGTAGAACTCGTCGTCATGCGACGTAACTTTAAGAAACCGGGAATAGACGCAGCAGCTCAATCGCCCAGTTGGTCGTTTATGTTTACTGGAAAGAGACAGAGAACTCTCCGGGAACTATGGAAGGCAAGATACTCTTCCCACGACCACCTCCCTAATCCAACCAACATCCAGGGACTCCCCAACGTAACAACGTCTGGAGTGGGTGTGTGACTATATTATTTTATATGTTTTTACTATTATTATATTTATGTATGTATTATTATGTACTTTTATTATTATCGTTTT
The DNA here is from genome assembly GCA_032718475.1 of Nemertoderma westbladi. Taxonomy (NCBI): domain Eukaryota; kingdom Metazoa; phylum Xenacoelomorpha; order Nemertodermatida; family Nemertodermatidae; genus Nemertoderma; species Nemertoderma westbladi. The sequence goes on along the minus strand of JAUCBJ010006605.1, from coordinate 11,842 downwards.
CTTTAATTTTATTTAGTAGAATGTTATTTTAGCGATTATCTAGTAGATTAGTGCAATATATATTAGTCTTATTACTTAATTACTTATATATTATATATTTAGTGCGACGGCGAGAAATAATTCTTTTTCTCTTTCCTTACTGTCCGTATCATATTATAAATACGTGACTACAGTAAGATGAAATATCCGTACTTATTAAAGTACAATAAAGCTCCTACTATACTCAAGTATTATTGGTAAGTAGAGTATTAGGAATGCAAAATTCAGATCCTTGTGTCTCGGCTAAACCAAGCTCTGGGTAGACCTTGGATATGACTTGCCTCTTCTCACTGACATTGTTTCTTGCAATATTGCTCTCATACCGTATATTAAATAATACATATAGTAGCGTGATGTCCCTTTAACAGTAGCGTACGACGCAAAATAAATCTGTTAAACCCTTTGACCATCTGCAATTCTAGTCGATTAAGATATCGCGGCACCCACCGATATACTTGAAAGACAAAATTCTAGAATCAGTGGTTAACGTCCCCAGACAAGTTCTGGAATAAATCGGTGCCCATCTTAAATATTAACTATTAATATTTGTAAAATCTGTCAAACAAATACAATAGAGTAAATACTTACAAGTTAACTCTAGAAAATCTATAAATTAAAATCTGTAAAATTTTAGATCCTTTAAAATTCTAGTCGATTAAGATATCGCAGCACTTACCGATACTCTTAAAAGGACAAATTTCCTAGAATCAAGGATCACAGTTCCCAGACATGCTCTGGAATAAAATTGTGCTTATTCCCATTAAATAATAAAATTTACGGGAATAAATTTAAATTCATCTCTTTGAATGAATTTGATAAATTGTCATTTTTATACAATTTATAACATTCCCAAAATTACATTAATTAATAGATCATGGGAGCGGAGATTCACCCTATTAAGTGTATTAGTGTGCGAGAATCTCCAATATATAGTCAATAGCCGATAAAATTTCATAAAATCATGTATAAAGGGGATATTGACAATTAAAGAATTACTATTAAATAGCATCCCAGATCTGTATGCATGGGAATTACCCTAATTCTACTGCTAGCTTTCCATAATGTCACCATAGCAACAACCACGCTAGAATTAGAAGCGAGTTAAAAGAACAATAGAAAGCTTACCCCATTGAATAGCATAAGGAATAAATAGCACACTGCTAGTATCCAAGGATACATAATAATAACGTGGCATTCTGGAAGGCACTTGACTAATGGACAAATGGCCCGAATGTGTACAATTTATGACAGTTGTGTGGAATTTGTGCGTTTATAGGTGAATGTTACTACTAAAGTGTATTTACAGTAGTGAGTCGCAGTTGTGAAAGTAGCCCTAACTCTGCAGTAAGAACCTGAAGTAAATCTAAGCCTTTGGGACGGACAGTGGAGTGACTCGCGCTGGTTATCGTTGTCGTTGTGTAGCTACTACGTTGGCGAAAAACACAGCGACGACGGTACATCGGCGCTGAGGATCTTGCACTGTCCGGGGGCCGAGAGGGGTAGGCAGCGACGCCTGCTAGCCTAATTATAACTAATTATAATATTGATAAACTCATATAGCAGCTATGACTGAGTTGATAGAAGATGATCTTGGTATCAGGGAGCGATATACTCTACAGTTGCAAGCGTTTGTTGATAGCTTAATACGCGGCGACGCTAGCCCAACTACTACGGAGGACGATGGTCGTTATATCGAACCGCCAATGTCCCAGGAGCAACTCACTCGTGAATTGGACCTTCGAAAATTCACTGCTCGCTATACGCATCGTAATGGTACGCATATGGACTTCTTAACTACTGGTCATCCTATCGATTTACACGATACGGACGATGTCGACACCGAAAGGGAAATGGTCCTATTTAAATATCATACCCAGTGGAGTCGGAACGATAAACTGAGAATCGAATGCAAAAATTCTATTCGAAATCGACTTGAAAGAGAAGATGTTAAAGAACCGGATAAACGCAGTGATTCCAACGTATATTTGGAATTCTTGAGAGAAACATTGTAAAACTGAAGAAAGATCACCAGCGTTTCCCCTACAAGACGTGCGTCTTTGGTATTATTGCGATGAATGCCCAAGACCCAACCAACAAACGGAAAGACATAAACATCCGCGGAGACGTTGCTCTAAACACAGTTTTACTCGCTATATTTACGGTAGTTTTGAGCGAAACTTGTTCGATGTATCACCTACGCTCGCTCGACTCAAACGATCCTTAAATAAACCTATGATCAGAGTTCCGGAATACTCGGTCAGACCTCCTCACTCCCTAGTGAGACCTCAGACTCTTGATCCTAATAGTATCACGGATCCTCCCGAACTGTACTCACTGTTCAAAGATCTAGTGTTACCCGAACAATTAGTCGGTGGCACTCCGGTTGTGGGCTCCCTAAATATTCGCCCATCTTACCTAGCCGGATTGGGACGCGGACATCTAATATCGCCATTCAACCGTATCATCGTCCCGGTTTAACCCGATACAACCTGTCACCGAGGTGGAGGGGAGAGTTGTACGAAACGCGTTGGACACTATTCGTCAAAAGATCGTTAAAGGAACCTACAATTCTTTAGAGAAACGTAAATTGCAGCAGCAAGTCCAAGCGGTAAACGAATTAGCTTTATCTCAGTTCGATCAGGAAATCCAGAATCTCTAAGAAGATATCGAACTTGGACGACTCTACTTTCTGCAAGAGTTTTGGACGAATGCTTTCAACGACAAGCGGAGGAAAATCAGCTCGAGGAGAAGCATATCGATTCCGATAGAGCCCGAGAACGCGAGTTGGAAAGAATCATCAAACCGAGGAAATTTCTCACTACACACGTTCCACCTACCGCTCTCGTGCAAACGACCCGTCAGGGACCAGTAAGAGCTGCTGTCTTAAAACGCGCTCTCAAGGTTGTTCGACCTCGTTCCACTGAGGTTGATACCGATCAACAGGTACCTCGACTGGCGGATACACCGACCGTAATCCTAAACCTTCCGATGCAATTGTATTGCACCCTTCACCCAGGAGTTATAGCCCTCCTAGTAAAGTGGCAAAGAGAAGCCCCAAAGAGAAAAGGAGTCTTGCTAGCCTCAAAAAACTGCGTAAACGCCATCCGCGCAAGAAAGACTATCTGCTTAGAGTATTTTTATATTTTAGAAACTGTGATTTTTTATATTTTATAGAATTAAATCCCATTTTCTGGGAGCGGTGTAAAGGCTTTTGCGGATATAACCAGTCATTTTTTCTCCGCAATGAACTGTTTAGTTGTTTTAGCGGACATAACAAGCCATTTTTCCCGCAAAGTACTGTGTAGGTGTTTTAGCGGACATAAAAAGCCATTTTTTCTGTATGTGTACTTTAGCGGACATAACAAGCCATTTTATGCCGCAATACGCCAAATACTCTTAACACAGTGTAATTCAGATGACGAAATCTATCAGCTGATTTAATGTCGATGTGGAGCTTTCTTAACTCTCTTTGTTCGGCTCACTCGCCCAATCAGAGCGATTTTCATTTTATTTGCACAGAAGCCTACGGGAAATCGCGCAATGCATGACGGTCTTTGTTTACCTTTTCCTGAGCCCCAGAACATCGGCTTTGGAATTATTCTGAGATTCAGACTTTAGCCAAACATTAGAACGGCTTTGATTATAGGAACGTATAACTGTTATCACGGTATTGTCACGGTACAGTCCAGTCAACTCAATGCATTACGTCCTACCCAACTTTCACCGCATTATTTTACTTCTGTTTACTGTTGGTTATTAATTGTTATAAGTTGATGGATATGTTGTTATATTTGGAGAATATCGATAAATAATCACAAGACCCCAATCTTCTTGATATACTGAAGGTAAGAGGGAACAGTTACCTGTAGCAACTGCGACTTACATTATAGTGATTTTGGGAGTGAATTGAATGCTATTTCATAATCCCTACATGTGTCAGTCGCTATTCTCCTTATATATGATCAAATTTAGTAAAGGTCGGCAGATCAGTGTGCAGCAGTGTGCGGTAGTGTGCATGAGTGTGACAGATAACAAAGCATTTCCTAAAGAATGCGCTTTATACGAAAATCATTAGCCATCCCGTTGTGTTTAGTGTAAGTCATAACTCTGTTTACAAACTTAGAGCGCCACGTCCTAAAGGAACTGTTAATATTTCCCGAAAGTAAATAATATTTGTCAGAGATATTATAGTAACGAGCAATCGAATAATACAGTAAGTCTACACCGCAATAAGGTCAGAGCTTCCGAATCCAGTCTCCCTTAACCGTGGGTGAATGGTCGCGCATAGGCTGGCTTCGGCTAATGTAACTTTATATGCAACAAATACTTGTTATAAGCTAAAGTCGATTTATAAACTAGAAGACACCTAAAATTGGCGGGTTAAACTGCTAAAGGTCTAAAAGCGCGAACAATAATCGTAACAAACTCTGATCGGGTATTACAGTGTAACTAATAACTCCTACGTACATTTCAAACCTTCCCAACCCTGTCCCATATTTCCAAACACCATGAACTGTTTTTTCAAATTCTGATAATATACGGTGTATTTTCATATCCCCACAATTTCGTCTTTTATTGTTTTCGTTAGAAACAAATGTATTGATAATTAAATTTTTTGTTAATTCCCCGTGTCGAGATACTGTATCAAACCGCCTTCACTTTCAATCCTTACCTACAGGCGCTTTAAATAGGTATCTCAGTCGACCTTTTAATCTTATAGAGGGTTCGTTGGTAACGGTAACGAATGGAAGATGACGTTATTGCAGGGAAACTAAATATGTAATACAGTAAATTCAGAATTTTCAAAAGGAATATCTGAGATATGGCAGTTATAATGGGCGTTGAAAGTGACATATTTTGCGTTGAGCTGCGTTGGAGTCCATTTATTCTACATTCTAATATGGAACTTATCAGTAGCTTGGCAACAATACAATACCTACTGTATATCATAATACTAGTACGCAGCCATTCATACATAAACAAATGTTCCAGAATATTGTGTATTTATTAAGTAGAATAAATTGCCTGCAGCAACCGAAGTAAATACATGCAACATTCAAATGCTCATAAATCAGCTATTTCCCAACCAAATTCAAATGTTTTTACATATTTGGAATCCATCATCGATATCTTTCGTTCTCCACCAACGAATCACTTTGAGGTTGAAGAACAATTGAGTTGCAATTGGTTCAAACGCCCATGTGAATAATACCAGGTTTTCACTTTGCTGTCTAAATTTTATTGTAATTGTATATCTGAAGAATTTTGTTTTTTTTCACTTCTCAATTTTAATTATTATATCGCGCCAAGGACAACACTCTTCTAAAGGACTGGCACAGCCAGAGTCCAGGCCCGCTTGAGGGGCCATTGATTACAGGTAGAACTGTCTCTCTGGCTCTCCCACGGAGGAGGAGGGAATTGAAACTATCGATTTTTAAAATTTCATACAATCTCATAAAGATAATATGTAAAAAATTTTTTTTTTTTTTTGGGGGGGGGGGGGGGGGGGGGGGGTTATGCCGGAACTAAAATTTTTTTTTATTTATTTTCAAACATGCTGACATGGGTGCAAAAAAGGTGATGTATAAATAAAACGGGCGAGGTTAGAGCCACGGTTTTTTTCAGTTGAAAGAGGAATAAATTTGAGTAAAATTCATGAAGCATACCTCCAACCCGTTAGAAAAGGCAGCGGCTTTTATATTGGTCTGGGCGGATTCCGCGGGCGGCGGGTTAAAGACATGAGGCAGGCCATATACTCCACTATGGCAAGATATTTGGTCTTGATGCTCCCAGCTGCAGTCTTGATTTCAGCAAAGCAGATGTCACCAATGGGGATCTGTGAGCACAGCGCTCATATACATGAGTCTGTGCTCACAGTTTATATGCTCAATGTAACACACAGTACAAATACACTATAATCGATAGAACGTGGTCAAACGCACAGTACACCCGGGATATAAGTTGGCTTTTCCTCTAGCGGGTGCTTGGGAATTTGTATAAATTGGATCTAAGTTCACCTAAGATCTAAGTTGATCGCTTTGCTTTAACGTGGGATCTGAGATCACCTAGTTATAGGATCTAAGTTCACCCAGATAGGATCTATGTTCGCATATATGCATACATAAGAAGGACATAAATTCGCAAAGATCTAAGTTCATCAAAGTCAGGCCTTGCAGGATCTAATTTCGTTTTACCCTGTCAGACTGTACTTCTGTACTTGATACTGTACATGGGTACTGCAGTAGGCCTACCTATTTCTGTATTTGGTTGTTCAACTACTGAACTAGTTCAGTTAGGAACACTGGTCACTTTCTGGCTGAAGCTCAGCCAAAAATTGTCCACGTATTTACAGCCAGAAAGTGTCCGTGCAGCCACTATTTGTCCTTCACAGGCTGCGATTATATTTCCGGACATATTTTGGCTGTAACTCCACTAGTACTCAAAGCAAAAGCTGGACACATAACACATACACATAAGGTGACAATTTTTACTTTTAATATTAATGATAGTTATCCCAACGATGAGATTCTAATTCTCAAATTAATTTATACAGAACTTTATGGCGATTCTAATGGCATAATTTTTAGAATGCCAATGTTAAAATTTCACTGCCGGTTTTCAAATGAAATTTAGCATTGTTTTCTATGGAGAAATTTCACTCTGAGAGCGTTTTCCGCGGACACATTCTGGCTGTAAATTGGACATATTGTGACCAGTGTTCCTGACTGTAGTTAATACAGTACTGCCACAGTAATATCACTGAATATAGGCCTAGGCCTACTGATATAAATATAAATAGTTAGTACTGTAGTCAGAGAGGAGAATGCCTGACATTGAGGTTTTAGATGATTCAGAAAATGCTGCGGATGGTGATTCAGATAAGGATCTAGATGTTGAAGACGAAACAATTCTAGAAAGAATATTCGCTCTATCGGAGATGTTTCCTAATGGGGTTCGAAACTTCGCCGCGAAATGTGCTTCAAAGTCGGCATCGGGTTAGTAAATTAACGTCTGAACGTACAGCAGTAGGCTACAGACGTAGCCTACCGCTACCGGCAGGGCAGACCGGTCTGCCGGTACGCGGTAGGTAGGTACCGGTATGTAGACGACCTACACCTACAGACAGATATAGAGGCATAGCCTTGTAGGTGTAGGCCCACGGCCCACCCACACCATGCCCATGCAGCCATGACGTTAATTTTAATTTTTTTCCTCTTCACTCTGCTGCTCTGTCACGGGTGCGGGTCGGTCGATTCGCCCCTCGACCTATCACCTATTCGCCCCAAGCCTGCAAGTTGCCAAGTCTTTTCGCTCCAGATTTTAGGGACATATGGCTGTACGGTACTAATTCTTGTCAGCTTATGGCTTGTACAAAACTAGGCCTACCGGTATTAGAAAACCCAAAAAATCCGCATGATGATCAGGGGATTTGATGATTCAATTGTCAGATTGTTGTGAGTTGATGGTGCAACGTGCAACAATAAACTGCACTTATGAGTGTACCGGTCAGCCGGTACCTCTTGCAGATCAATATTGAAATAAACAAAATCCAATTGAATAAAAAGAATAAAGTCAACAATATTAAAATAAGGTGAATTTGTATAGGAATAAAAAAAGACAACACGGAACGACAACGAGGCAGGGCAGCAGGGGGATTAGTATACATACAGTATCTCGCTACATAATTATTACACTGGCAGACCTGCAGACTGGTGCTTAGATCAGTAGATCGTGGCTTTTCCAGTTAACATTTATTCCTTTTTGTATAAAACAAGTGATGTGGTTGGAGAAAGCTGATACCAGATACTAAGCAGCAACCAATCACGTTAATGCTGTTTAACACAGAGTCAATGAGAATATAATATTGCTAACATGAAAAGTTCAGGTTACCATTCTGCCATTATCTAATTATTCCACATCTCAGGATCTGTATTCATTATCACCCTTTCCTTGCAGCCTTGTCTGTTTCAGTATACAATTATACCGAAAGCAGTCAGGCGTCAGGCAGAACAGAAGGTACAGCAAATCAAATTATTAATAATTGAAGCAACAGTAATAATAGCCAAAGCCAATACCACTACCAGTACATAATACTATTAATACAGTAGCAGGTTTGTTAATTCAATACTTTAAGAGCCTTAAAGGCAGAAAGGGGCCGTATTCTTTCTCGTGAAAGTTACATGGGAGCAGTAATGAGACGATTAAAAAAGTAGTTGAAGGTAATTTATGCGATAAGAAATACACAGCAACCTCTGCATTATCGAGACACAAACAAAAAATTGATAAAAGGAGAACCGACAGCGAATCTAAACCATATCCACGCTGTCCTGCCTTCCAGAACTGTTCTTTTTGCTACTCTCGTGTCCAGGTGTCGGGAATGCTACAGACAGACCTTGGACCAATTGAATGGATAGGATGTAGCGTTTGTACGGGTGTAAACAAAACACTACGCCGACAACCGGCAACCGACTACCGACAGCATCAAATGAAAATGTAACCTGGGGTCGTAACTCTCGTTTTATTGTTTTGGTTAGACTAACCTTCCACTGTAACCTGTTCCTTTACCCCAATTAATAAATAACATTAATTAGCTTTAATAATGGTTGTCGACGTTGGTTGTCGGCGTTATGGCGTAGCATTTACATACACCCCGTTTGCACGAAGTGGTTGGTATCATCAATGTTGTGTGAATAAAAGGCAACACGAGATTCGGGGTGATGAACTGAAATGTGAGACCTGCATTTTGTCCACATTGAATACCTATTGCTACGTGGCAAGTACTTCACTGAGATATTGTATAAGTACAGTAGGCCTATGTTTATTGTTTATTACTAAACCAGACTTAACTATAAATATTTAATTTACAGTACATCATTGTGATTAAACTAATCCACTTATACTACGGTATTTTTTATTTTTCTTGCATATATTATGACTGGTATTGTAGGCCTACCATATAATATTATAGCTAACTGACTAACACTAGCAGCTTAATTACTGTAATATCTGATTACTTTGGAATAATGGTAACCTGAACTTTTTGAAGTTAGCAATATTCCATTCTCATTGACTCTGTGTTAAACAGGATTACCGTGATTGGTTGCTGCTTAGTAGCAGCCCCTAGCAGGTTTCTCCAACCACATCGCTTGTTTGATACAAAATGGAATAATGTTAACTGGAAAAGTCACGATCTAAGCACCCGTAATTATTACCGGTACCGGTACTAAAAAATATAAAATAGGATAGGCCTAATGTAAAACATGTTACGGATTGATTAGTCGAATTGACTAATTATTAAAATGACACAGGTAGCTGAAGTCTATATTACAAATACGCCGATTAAAATTATCTAAATTAATTGCATTGACAGTATCACTGTATCAGAAGGTAATGAATTCCAGACTGATACAGACCTGCTTTCAAAACGATTTCTAGAGACAACTAATTTACTTTGCTGTACGGATAATTTCATATTATGACCCCACAAACCTTGTCTGTTGACATCCATGAAAAAAACGTTAAAACACAAGTCAATGTTGATGTTATTCAGTTATTGTGACATATATTATAGGCCTAACTGCCTAAACCATTCGGATGTCAAAAGATAATTATCAAAAATAATCTAGTAATTGCGAACGGCTCATAAAACACGTAGCAGTACTACTGCTACTGCATCTACTAGGACTGTAGGATGTCTGGATATCATTCCACTGTCAAATAGTTTCTGTTTTTCACATGTTTCACCTGGCGACCCGGGTGATAAAAATTAAAAAAAAAATGGAAATAATTGGCCGCAATCAGCCACCTAAGACAGTTCCTAATTTTAATTTTTTCTGGTTGTTCCTAATTAAATTTCTGGTAGAGATTTAATAAACTGTATTTTTTTAATCACTTCTTTTTGTAACGGTTAGCCTAGCAGCCTAGTCTAGTCTTACAATTTGTTTAATGACTTTAAATCTGCAATGTTTTCGATGGACCTTAGAGATTTAGACTTTACCTTACCTACCGTACATACATACCTAATGGTAACTGACCTACCCTAGACCGCATCTACACAGTAACACAGCACCGATCGGTTCCAATAACTATAGACTGTTTGTCTCCTCCCCAGGCGCCGCTCTCGCATTCCAGTTTAGTCGCCGAACTGTCTGGGTACTCGGGACTTCCTTCATCGTTCTGTGGCTCCCGGTCGTTCTGGAAAGCGAACGAGCTGGGTTGACCAATCAGCAGCAATCTAAGGAGCGACAGATGTTATTGGGACCGGCTAGCTCACCGGGGGGTTTGTCTGGGGGCCTGTCTGCCTTACCTCCGATGTCCTAACCTCGATAGCAACGACGATAGTAACATAGTAATAAAATCGCTTCGTTTTGGGACCGGCACTTTATATACCGGAGAGTTGAATAAACACGCGAACGAAACTATTGTAGATTTGAGTCTTTCTTTATCACGCAGACTGTAGACTAAACTCCCAGGGTTAGTCTCCATCCAGACTGGATACACCCATCCACCCAGATCCAGGTACTTAACGTTAGTGAGTAAATGCGTTTGAGTTTTATACACAACATTATTGTAGTGAATGATTATTATTACACATTATAATTACATACGTTTTATAATCCAAATATTTTATACATTTTGCACTTCTGAATATTCCTACAAATGTACCGGCGGTTATTTTAAATAATAGGCCTATATTTGTATCTTTTGACTTATTTTGGCAGCCTGAAGGCCTGTGATTGGATTTTGATTTCAACGCATTTTTATAGGTTCTCTAGGCCGCTGAATCGATAATAATCGGTAATATAGAAGCCTGAAGACTTACTGGTTCGTCATTTTTGGTGCACCAAAATTAGGGAGTGGCACTTATTCTAATTTTGAAAAAGTGCCACGCCCTAGTTTTGGTGCACCAAAAATGACGAACCAGTAACATTTGACGCTTCAATATTACTTTCAATCGAATCAGCGGTCCAGAGAATCTATAAAAATGCGTTGAAATGAAAACATTGTGGTATTTTCTGAATATCGTAATTTTGAAAATTTGAAGTAGGTCTACTTGCCACGCCCTAATTTTGAAGTAGTATTTAGTAGTATATATATTTAGAAGATAGAGAAGTATAGTGATCCCTACAAATCAGAATCAATAAAAAAAGAAATCTAATTTAAACTCCGCTTTTTGCAAAAGATGCGCCATTAAATTTGACTAATTCTCGGAAAAAGTTGGGAAGTACATAGTGTGGGTGCATAGATACAGCAATTAAAAACTAGGAAGGGGCCGATTCCCCCCCCCCCCCCCCCCCCCAGTGTCAATTATTAATTTGGCAATACTAAATGATTCCCTATATAAAAAAGGCTTTCTTAATATAAAATATAACCAATTAAGAATGTATTCATAATTACAACAAAAAAGGAATTAATTCCAAACATTGAAGTGGTTTATGATGAATAAAAAAACTTCAACTAGGAAGTCTTCTCGGTGAGAAAGTCCAGACCTTTCGGCAGGATCATCACTGTGGTGAACTTTGCTACTCCGTACAGGGATTATGAGAGTGGAGCATTTAGCACTGCCTGATTCAGCTCCATCTCATCACTCTACAGTAGCATACTACTTTAGTTCTTACTTTAGTTCTACTACTTTCGTTGAAGGTTGGCTGACAAAAGTGCCAGTTGACAATTAATTCCATTATCCAGCATACCGGTATCCATCTTGCGGAGAAGACCAGATAACTATTATTATTATTAGTTCAAGAGTTACTAGTTTAAGAGGGACCGCCCTAGTTTACCTTTTTAAGGCCAATATGCCTCT
>JAUCBJ010006604.1:0-27983 GCA_032718475.1 Nemertoderma westbladi | reverse complement strand
ACTAGATGTCTTACGACTCCTAATTAGGGATTAATTGATTATCCTAATTTATCAATCTGATACGCAATGTGTCAGTGATGTCTAACTGTCGCAAAGCCGGTACAAGAGGGTGCCATAAGTGACACCGCAGCTCTTTTATTTATTAATACTTATTTATTTGTATTTAATTTTAATTAATTATTTGTATTTAATTTTACTTTATTTATTTGTATTTAATTTTAAATTAATTATTTATTTGTACTTTATTTTAAAATAATTAATCGTATTACTTTTACTTTATACATTTTGATTTCTATTTTTAGATTAATTAGTTTTTATATTACTTACCGCTGCTAATGACATCATTATTGGAAGCATCTAACCATAGACTTGCAGCCTTATTTAGCCCTAGGGTATACAGCTCCCTTACTGGTAACTATTTTGGAGTTAATGTTAGCGAAGGGCCTAAACTTAAGACAAGCTATCGCCTAGGTTACCAGTTACGCATGAATGAAGCAATTTATCGGGGCCCCTCTTAAAATTCTTTGTGCTGCGTCAGGATTGCCTCATTTAAGGAAGCCGCATCCCTATCGATAATCTAATTATGGTATCGCTAACCATTTTCAGTATACTGTATAATTAAATAGGGCCCTCTTTTAATACATAAGTTTATATATATACAGTTTATCTTCAATTTAATTTGTTTTTATTTACAACCCTAATGGTTCTACTGTATTATAATTTATGTTTTATAATAACAAGCTATATCCGGTTAATCTGTATTAATTTTCTTTGTACTGAGGTTATCGAGGGCGCTGTTTCCAATGGTCCTACTCTCAAAACGATCTAACCTACTGTATAATTAATTACTTAAGACTGCGAGGTATGCGTAATTAACAAATCTCGTTTACCAGTTTTCCTTAAAAACTTTGAAGCCATATTGCTTAAGAGTTCTGAGGGGCGAGCCATGAGGCAAGATGTTTGAGACTTATTTAGATATATTATTACTTAATTTTGACCCCCCAGTCGGTATCTATTACAATATGGGCTATATCTTTTGCAGAGTCACAGAGTAGTCTGAAGTTCCCCAGTCTGCCGCTAGAGGGCGAAATGTCTCAAAGTGAAAACCATATAGTAGCCATGAATTGGTTACTAGGCAATAATACTGCATTTTGCAAAGTTAGGCCTATTGCTGACCGAACGAAAACTGCCCTGGTTCATGCGGGGATCGAACCCATGACATACGGGAGATGTGAATTCAACGCAACCACTACACCAAGGTGGAACAGTAACCTTCGAATTTGTTCGTTGCCGTTCGAATTTGTAAGACTCTCATTTAAGACCTGACACAGACTATGCCTCACTGAGGCACAGACTATGCCTCACTGAGGCATAGACTATGCCTCACTGAGGAGGCATAGACTATGACTCACTGAGGCATAGACTATGCCTCACTGAGGCACTGAGGCATAGACTATGACTCACTGAGGCATAGACTATGCCTCACTGAGGCACTGAGGCATGACTATGCCTCACTGAGGCATAGATCTATGCCTCACTGAGGCATAGACTATGCCATACTGAGGCATAGACTATGCCTCACTGAGGCACTGAGGCAAGACTATGCCTCACTGAGGCATAGACTATGCCTCACTGAGGCACTGAGGCATAGACTATGCCTCACTGAGGCATAGACTATGCCTCACTGAGGCACAGACTAAATAGCCGAGTTATATTGCATTATATGAACAATAAATTACAATATACGAGCACAAAAGAGTTTACAAGCACAGGTTCAAATCCAACTAAAGCTCTATATATTTTGCATTGAAGTGGAATACTTTAGATGCTGGGGGAATCTGGTTTGCGAGGGATATTTGAATGGTGAGTATAACTATCCTTGAGAGTTAGTGTGACGTTATCTCACCATGGATGGGCTTTACCACTGTACTCGCATCTGCTCTCTCATTGGCTGCCTAACTTTCCTCCCTCGAGTCCTGATTGGCTGCCTAACTCACCCTCGCACTCTGATTGGGTAATCCATTCTAGCCTCCCTCTATAATACGCCCCCCGGTTCACCGCATTCCCATTCATTCTCTAATTTTTATTTTAAAAAGTTTTATTTATTTTCATAAAAGTTTTATTTATTTAAAATTTTGTAAAATCATTTAGCTAAAATTCAATACTATCAATTGACATTGCTATATAATGCATAGACATGAAGGTTGTTTGGTTTGTAATAAAGAAATGAGACAAGACAATCTGTCTCGTCATATAGAAACGCATAGAAAGAAAAAACTAATGGATCCGTTACCAAAAAAATTTAAAAAATCCGAAGATATTTTTAGTGGAGATGAAAAGAAAAAGAGAGATGAACGTGATATATTAAAGATAAAACAGACGATGGAAAATAAATTTCATAAAGTTATGAATATTTTGAAAGGGATACAAAAACAGTTACCCCTAGAAAATGAAGAAAATTAGAGTGAGAAAGAAGGAGAAGAAGAGGATGATGGGATGGAGAATGAAAATAGTGAGGGTCAGGATGAAGTTGAAGAGAGTGAAGTTGAGAACGAAGAAAGTGAAGATCAGGAAGAGGATGAAGAAAGTGAAGGTCAAGAAGAGGGTGAAGATAGCGAAGGTCAGGAAGAGAATGAAGAAAGTGAAGAACAGGAAGAGGATGACGAAAGTGAAGGTCAGAAAGAGGGTGAAGAAAGTGAAGATCAGGAAAGTGAAGAAGAGGATGAAAATGATGATAATGGGGAAATATTGAGGCCATTACTTGGAAATAAGAATAAATTGCGAAAAATTATTAAATATTTGAAAGAAAATGAAGAAAATAAAGAGGCGACATTGACCCAAGTTCTGGGAAGTAAAATTAAATTACAGAAATTTATTTAACATTTAAAAGAGAATGATGAAAATAAAGAAGAGATATTGAGACAAATATTAGGAAACAAAAATCAAATGCGGAAATTTATTTAACAAATGGAAGAAAATGAAGAAAATAGAGAAGAGATATTGAGACAGGTCCTGGGAAATAAAAGTAAATTATTGAATATTAATGAACAATTGAATAAAATTAAGAAACACTTGGTTAATGAGGAAAATGAAAGTAAAGTAAATCAACCAGCTTTTACTAATTTTCGACCTATGACCTATGATAAAAAAACTCTCGTTCAGCATATGCCCGCGCAGGACGACGCTATTGACATTTGTTTGTTTGAGTTCCTTTCATAATAGTATTAGGACTATTTATCCATAACAATTATATTAGTATTAGGACTATTTATCCATAATAATTATATTAGTATTATAAATGTATTTACCCACAATATTTATTACTATTAGGTCTATTTATTCAAGAAATTATATGTTTTTATAATATACTTTGGAAAATTTGTCGACTAAGTCATAATTTTTAAAACTTTAAATAAGGGTTGAGTTATTTTATAAAGTTAAGAAGAGTGAACCAATAGAGGCAACCTGAAGTCTAATCTCTTGGCCTTTACTCATAAGACCGCACATTAACTCCCAAGGTTGCATACTATCACTATAGCTGGGAGAGTCAAAGCTAGTGTACACTAGAGTCAGCCAAGAGCTAGGAAAAAGAATAATGCTCTTCTAGGGTTCGAACTCACGACCTTCTAATTAGAAAACTAAGCAAATGATCAGCTTGAAGGCCTTAGACCCTTAATCTGAGGCATCGAGCAGCCAATGAGAGAGCAGATGCGAGTACAGTGGTAAAGCCCATCCATGGTGAGATAACGTCACACTAACTCTCAAGGATAGTTATACTCACCATTCAAATATCCCTCGCAAACCAGATTCCCCCCAGCATCTAAAGTATTCCACTTCAATGCAAAATATATAGAGCTTTAGTTGGATTTGAACCTGTGCTTGTAAACTCTTTTGTGCTCGTATATTGAATTTATTGTTCATTTAATGCAATATAACTCAGGCTATTTAGTCTGTGCCTCAGTGAGGCATAGTCTATGCCTCAGTGAGGCATAGTCTATGCCTCAGTGCCTCAGTGAGGCATAGTCTATGCCTCAGTGAGTCATAGTCTGTGCCTCAGTGAGACATAGTCTGTGCCTCAGTGAGTCATAGTCTATGCCTCAGTGAAGCATTGTCTAAGGGGACACGATGTCGGGTTCGCCCGTATGTAGTAAGGAAGCAGTCTTGATCTGAGGACAGGGGTGCGTCACTATCACTGTAGGTTTGGTTAGGGGTAGTCAAGACGTCCTCTTCTGTCTCTATGATCTTATTGCAAAGTTGGGTCACTAAATTGCAAGTGTCGGTGTCTGCACCTGTCGGTCCTTTTCTTTCTAATAGAGTTTTCCGGGAAGGCCCAGTACAGAACCATCCCACTCTCGTCCGACAGGCGTAGGCTGACATTGGTTCTGGATGTCTGGGTCGTTTCTCCAGAATTTCTAAGGCCTCGGGTACATGTTAGCCTATCAACATCTGTACGCCTGGGTAGTAGTCGGGGGTGAAATGGGGAATGTTATGATTACGTACAAGGGCTTTCATCATCCCAGTCGTAGGCTTTGGCCTGACTTTTGGCAAAATTCCGGATGACAACCATTTTAATGTTAGAGACCCTATCTCGGCCACTGGTATCTTGTGGGGTTGACAGGGATGCCTTATAATACTTTGTCTCAATGATAGATTGCCAACGTTTCATTATCCCAGATAATGTTAGATTCATGTCATGGCCCTGTTCCCTGGCAAACTCCCTGGCGAAATTCGGCTAACTCGGCGTCTATGAAGGTGCCCGTACTTCCTGTGTCCATTAAGGCATTAAGACATGCACCTTAGTATAATATACCATTCGAAAGAGAATTTAATTCTGAGCTTGCATGCAAAAATGTAGGGTCCAATACAAAAGTGTAAAAATTTTATAGGCAATTCTTTAAACCTATCTTACTTTTCAATATTTGTGATTTAATCACAATTTTAAATAAATATAATTTATCCAGTGTTTATGCAGCAAATATACCTTAGCTATTTTCCCTTATTCTTTAAATCAGTGAATTCTATAAAGTTTTTTTTTCATTTTGGAAATTAATAGAAGGGACATTGTTTCTGATGTGAAATACAGCAGTAAGCTGATGTTTTCACAATTTTTCTGAAGTTTGGCCCGCACAGTACAGTGACAAAATCACCATGAACATTGGCGAATCACTGATGTTCCTTATACACAAACACCACATGTGGGGCGAGCCACGAAGTTGGCGGAGCCTTAGCGAATTGACACTGTTAGGGGGTGGGTCAATTTATGCAAATAGTTGTCGTCGTCGTCGTCGTCGTTGTCGTCGTCGTCGTCGTCGTCGTCGTCGTCGTCGTCGTCGTCGTCGTCGTCGTCGTCGTCGTCGTCGTCGTCGTCGTCGTCGTCGTCGTCGTCGTCGTCGTCGTCGTCGTCGTCGTCGTCGTCGTCGTTACGATTTTGACATGCTAATAACTTTGTCGGATTTAAAGCTGCCAAGTTGAAAATTTGTAGGTATCAATATGAGCAAAAGTTGAGATTTTTGAGAGACTTTCAGACACCATCAGTGCAATGGTCTCCCGCTAGAGGGCCACATGTCTAAACATTAAATGCCCTCCCATTTCTTTGCTTTTAATCCGTTTAAGCTGAAACTTGGCAGATATGTATTAGACCATTAGCTGTGACTTTCAAAGGAGGCGAATCCATCTGCAGTTCTCCAGTCTGCCGCTAGAGGGCCAACGTGACAACGACAACTATTTGCATAAATTGACCCACCCCCTAACAGTGTCAATTCGCTAAGGCTCTGCCAACTTCGTGCTGCGCGAAGTCCCCACTTCGTGTTTTCATAATATGTTTCTTATGTGAAATGGAAAGCTGAGTTCAAATCTTTTATCAGAATTTTCCTGAAGTTTCTCCGCACTCAAGAATCAGTACATTTAATGACAAAATCACCGAAGAGCATATAATGCTTGGAGCAAAAGTGACTATGAACAATGAAGATATTGAAAATGTGCAGCCAATTTTATTTTCACAAATGATTGATTTAATTAACTGTGCAGCCATATTCTTTATTATACACTGCATTGTATGTTCAGTAATAGGCCAACTCGAATATTCAAAATTGCAGCTATTTTATGTTAATAGTATAAAGCATGGCTCATAAAGTTGCTGCAAAATGGCACTCCATTAAAAATCTAGGTACAGCAAAATAGTATTGTAGATACTATTCATAGACTTACAATAAACTTATAAAGTTTATCTAAGAAGTAATAGAAGTACAGTATGTACAGTATATTATGATGTGAAATACTAGGTCAAATATGTTGTCATCATTCCTTTACGGTTCCCGTACTAAAACTGATTAAACATGAAAACCAAAATTGAATTACCATTACAAGAAAAACCCCATAATAAAGTCTTACATTTTTCGACGGTGTGCCTCTCTCTATATTGATTGTTAGGCAGAACGATCAACATAGACAAACAATCAATATTCTTTAAAACGTACATCGGAAAATAGATGAGGAAATTCACAAGAATCAAAAATTTCAGGTCGCCTGTGTACTTATGTTATTATTATATTTTTTTGACTGACAGAAATAATGACTCTCAATCATTATAATTAACATCGGAAATAATAACCCGCGCCAGGAATACCCAGATATAGAGAATCTTAGTTAGGGCTTACAATAAGGATACACAACACATCTACTGTAGGCCCCTCCTCCAGTATTCATATCTTAGTTCTCTCATAACAGTTGTAATACCTAATGCAGCACATACAGTAGTTCATGAGTTTATGCAGCTATTGTTGTGAAAATAAGCGGCAGCCAATAAGCCATTATTTATACAAAAATATCTATATAATTCACCAAAATGTATATATCGAGATAATAATTCACCCAAAAAGTTTAATTGCAGCCACTGTAGTAACCAGGCTTTTTGCAGCCAATTGAAAGCGGATGTTTTAGAAAGACCATATGGCTACATTGCAGCCAAAATACAACCTGCCGCAGCCACGGTGTCACTCTGTATATATCATGATGCAACCAATAAACCATAATCCATTGACACCACATGCTGCATTGTACATTTAAATATATATATATATAAATACTGTATATAATATAAAATTTTGAGTTGAACGAATTATGTTTTTGACAGACCAATATCAAGCAAGTAAAATTAATTGGATTAATTGAACAGGGTTGTTTAAAATGCCTTCCTATTACTTTATTTTTATTATAATTAGCAACCATGCACAAGACAAATTATCCCATATAGTGTTGCTAAGGAAATGATTGCTTATTTGATCTGGAATGCAATACTATTTTGTTTATATGTATGTGTGTGTGTTTAGCTGGTTTTTGGTGTAGTTACTGTAGTTTGATTAACATGTGTCCTGCACGGGTTAGTGTAGCTGATGAGCCAAATCCCGGCGAAACACATATGCAAAAATGTAACCAATGTGATAATTTTATTTACAATATTTAAACAGGGTTGCGCTTTGTGTCCCTGCTTAAATAAAATTATGACTACTTACGGTTGAACAGATAGGAAAATGTTGTTTCTCTGTTTCCAAATAATTTTACTTGCTTGATATTGGTCTGTCAAAAACATAATTCGTTCAACTCAAAACTATATTTAAGATACCGGATCATGCTGAACATGGCTTCCTATTACTTTATTTTTATTATATATAATATAATATATAATATATGTCGTATATATAATATTAATATTGTTTTCTTAATTAATCTTAATCAATTGATTTTATTGTGCACGAAATTTTTTGAACCTTACATATTGGTGACCCAGACGTAAGTATTATAGACTTTCAAATGGCTGACCTAAGCATTTTTAAGAAGTGTATTCTTGTTGCGGCCTTAAAGTTTCTCAAACAGCATGATCCAAACTTTGTAGTTCCAAGCTATAAAGCCAAAGTAACCTAGAAGTTACCGAAGTTACAGTAAGGAAAATGAATCAGCGGTGTTATTTGCATTACAAGTTGTCGCTGATGATAGTCCTTCTACCGAAACATTAAATGTAGAAAAAGAAAAACGTATTAAACTCCCTGAGTTATACCAAAAGGGTCCAAGAATTTGGTTTACTCAAGTGGAACAACTACTCGCTATGCAATCACCATGTAATAAGAAACTCAGTCTACTAGCTGTGCATCCAACATACATTATATTAGAAAGTGGAGTGAATCTTGAAAATACATATGAAGAAATTAATGCAGATGTTGTGAGACATTTGGCTGACAGTGATGACCTCCAACGTCTTGCAACTGGAAGTGAAAATATTGTTAGGATTCGTTTTATGGAAATTCTTCCAGAACCGATTCGATTGGTTCTTGTGCCATTATCTGAACTTAATGTAGACAAGTTGGCCACGATAGAAGACAAGATGATAGAGCAGTCAAGTATGAAACCAACCACGTGCGCCATTATAGATAAATCGGAAATAGTACTGTTGCGTGAGACACAAAGCAAAATGGCATATCAAATTGACCAACTTACTGCGGAAATAAGAGCAATGAGAGCAGAACCAAAATCAAATGAATAAATGGCAAAGATCTCGTTCTCCAGAAAGGAGTAGCAGATCAAACCCTAGAGACCGTTCTAGATCCAAGTAATTTAATCCTAAAGGCCCACTATGTTTCTACCATTTCCGATTTGGACAACAAGCTCAGAAATGTACATGGGTAAGTGGGAGTAGATATCAGGTTACTGCTCAGGGAAACGGTACCACCTCAGCCTAAATGCGGATGCAGCTGAGGTGAATTCAATATACATACATTGCAGCACCATAGATTGGTAAATTTTTAGTTGACACTGGAAGCGATTTGTTAGTTCTTCCAATTACTTATAAAATAACTGCAAACACCAGGTCACCAATCAAACTAGCGGCAAATGGAACTGACATCAGCACTTGAGGATTAGCTGATGTTACATTTACAATTCCTTCCCTAAAAAAACATTCAAGTGGTCATTCATTTTAGGTGATGTATCACAACCAATATTGGGCATGGACTTTCTTAGGTCCTATGGTATTGGTATAAACATACAATATTGCAATGTTCTAGAGTTAATATACGGAAATAATAACCTGAAGCGAATAAAACTGAATAATCACTGATGCCGTTCCAGAAGCAAATTAACCTGTATAATTACCGAGGCCGCAGGCCGAGGTTATTATATTAGGTTAATTTGCTGAAGGATAAGGCAGAAGTGATTATTACAGTTTTATTCGCTGAAGGTTTTTATTTCCGTATATTAACTCTAGAACATTGCAATATTGTGTTTATTGTTAATTAGAGCATATTGAACGAACAACATGACAGCATTACTTTGTATTTTTAAGGATCGTGTTCTAATACAAACACGCATATTCAATTTTTTCAAGCCTTGCGTAGCATTTAAATCCATTTCCTTGAATTAATATCGCTCCAGAGGTCGTGGGGTTCTACCCCTGCAGGCGGGCCAGGATAGTTTTCGTTTTGGCACAAATGCTTTAAAGGGACTAACCAAACCAGGGCGCATATTTGCTTTGTTAATTAAATGGTCGTTAAATGAGTACCAGTTATCTCTTTGCCTGTAAGGAGTATAGTTCTGTGGGGTCTATACTGGAAATGAGTCGTAAGGACGACCGAATCTGTGCAACTACTGTAGATTTTTTTCATTATCTATTTAATAAATTGTTGCAGAAATCACGTTATTTTATTTTCTTCAATACTAGACTCTTTTCACTGATAAATAAATAAAGATAAACCAAATTTACTATGGATATTCATAATAATAATACGATTTGTTGGTATTTTTAAATACACTAGCTACTGTACCATTTTTATGAATACACTAACTACCATTGAAAACACTAGCTACCATAAAAATTAAACATGTACCGAGTCGGAAATATGTTCCAGAACATAAATCAACAGCCAAAACAGCTATAAAACAGCTATACATACAAAGGCAGAATAATAGTGACACTGTGTTACACTAGTACCCCCCCCCCCCCCCCCCCCCCCCCCCAGTAAAATTAAATTAAATTAATAAGATGGCAAACAACGAAAAGATCTAAGTTTTTTATGCCGTTTCTATCTAATTTAATGATGCTCGCATGGCTTTTGTTGAGGTCAGTTTGTAATAAGAGTTATCATTCTTACGAATACTGGAGTAGAATTTATAGTGCCAATCTGTCAATCTTATTGAGATGGTCATTTTGTTTAATGTGAAATATTTAGCTATAGTATATTATTGAAATAAACCGTAGCAAGTTTGGTATATTGCTGTACCATAGGATAATACATAAAATTATATGAATATACTGCAACATATAATTTCTAGAATCCCGTAACAGAGCAATTTCTAAGAAAAGAGTATAATTTTAGGAAAAAATGGTACAAAACAACAATTATAGAACATTTTTTTAAAATTATACGATTATAATTTTAGCTAGTTTCCATAGCAATATGCGAAAATTAACAATAAACTGCAATAACAGTTCTTTATTCTTTACAAGTTCAACTTCACAAGATGATGGCAAACAATTCTCAACAAATTACATAAATAAAACGTTCACAATCAATCACATAAAATCAGAAATGTTATCTAACCACAACAATGATGAACGACTTAAATGTTTGTTGTTGCAACACAAGGATTTATTCACTTCTGTATATAACACTAGACCTATTAACCATCCTGTTAAACATCACATTGTCACTAATGGACCACCATGTTATTCGAAAGCACGGCCTTTGCAAGGGGCAAGGCTAGAGGCAGCAAAGAAAGAATTCGTTGAAATGGAACGGGAAGGCATTATAGTTCGTGGTGAATCGCCATGGGCTACTACTCCCTTACATATAGTCACAAAGCCAGATAAAAGTCTCACATGTTGTGGAGATAATCGTATGCTTAACAAACAGACGTAGACTGATCGTTATCCAATGCCTAAATCTGCGGATATTTTGAATGGATCTATGGTTGCACCGTATTTTCTAAAATAGATCTCATTTCTGCATTTCATCAGGTACCAATCGCAGAGGAAGATGTCCCTAAGACAGCCATAATAACACCCTTTGGGCTCTTCCATTATAAGCGCATGCCTTATGGCATGAGAACCTAGTCAAACGTTCCAGTGCCTGTTAGACATTATTATTGACTTTGATTTCGCAGTAGTATACATAGATGATATCATAATTGGCAGTAAAGATATCGAAACCCATTTTCAACAACTACATCTTGTTTTGCAAAGATTAACTGAAAATGGCCTTAAAGTAAAAATTAGTAAATGCAAATTCTTCTGTGAGAGCTTTGAATTCCTGGGTGTCCTGGTGTCAAAAAATGGTACACAACCTATTGAGAGCAAGATTGAGGCAATAAAAAACTTTCCGCGCCCCACTACATTAAAAGGCCTGAAATGGTTCTTGGGAATGTCAGGATATTACCACCGTTTTATCCCGCATTTTTCACATATAGCAGCTTTTTTGACAGATATGACCCAACATTGCACATCAAAACTTTATCAAGAAGTCGTGGTCAGAAAATACAAATACTGCATTTTTAAAACTTAAAACTGCGATAAGCAATGCTGTAACTCTTGCTTTTCCAAAAATAAATGCAACAATCGTTCTGACAACAGATGCATCCGAAAAAGCAGTAGGAGCAGTTGTTACTCAAGTGATTGACGATGATAGTAGTCCAATTGCTTTCTTCTCTCATAAACTGACGACTTTGGAAAGTAAAAAATCAACTTTTGACCGAGAACTCCTGGATGTTTATCTTTCTCTAAAACATTTTCCTTGCCTACTTGGATTGGAGTTTAAAGTACAAACGGATCATAAACCAATGGCAAATGCAATGGTGATGAAAACCCCTACACCACAACAGACTCGTTGATTGTCTTTCTTTCATTTCGGAGCATAATTGCACTATACGTTATGTACGAGGATCAGAAAACTTGGTTACGGATGCGTTTTCTCGCCCAGAAGCTGAGGTAGAACACAATTCTGATGATATAGAATACACTGAAATAAACAAACTCTATAATCTTAACATCATCACTGATGCTGATGAATCGCTTGCCAAAGAATATGCAAATTACCCTAGCCTTCAAGCCTTCTTCAAAAACACAAGTCTACCACTAAAAAAATTATCCATATGTGGCCATATACTCTGGTGTGATGATTCTAATATTCAACTTCGCCCATATATACCAACACAACTACGTTACAAAACATTCAGACACGTCCGTGGGGCCTTCGCGCAGCACGAGGCCCAGTTATGAGATACAAATTAAAATTGTGCGACTGTATCACAAAATCAGGTTATGAGAGATTAACCCACACCACCAATTAATCAAAGAAAGGGGGACAGTACGTGTTCACCTCTTTTAATCTGCACCCCCCCCCCCCCCTCCCCCCACCCACCAATACATAACCGCGACATCTACCACCCACGGAAGGGTAGCACGAACTTATTTCCAATCGCACGTTCAATATGCAAAGCCAGGTGGTTTATAGGAATATAATCAATGCAGTACTCGTCTTCATTATAAGCCTCTTTGCGTTCGACCTGTTTTGTATTAAAATATATTTATTAAACGCAGGCTGACGCTCTTTATAATAATAATACCTAGGGATGCCAGCTTCCAGACTTTCAATCTTTACTGCCACGCAAACCCCGCAGAGGAAGTTTTGGTTTGAGAGATCAAGCCCATCGGCAATTGGTGTTTCAATTTCGGTCCAGGAACTCTGACAATGGGAGCATTCAATCTTAGCTGTGGTCCATTCCCGTGGTTTCGGCTTCCTTTCCTTCGTCCCAATGACAGATTCTTCTGAAGACGTTCGATTCGCTTTCAGTTTATTGTTGGCGTTTGTGTTTTGAAGTTGTATTCGAGTGGACAGTCGCGCCGGTTTTGAGGTAACCATACCGACCTGTGATAAGCGTTGGTTTTGTTGAGTGCCGGTATTCATCTTCTCTCACCTCTTCAATGTCAGATGTTGCAAATACTGATAACACGAATAACGGTATATAGACTTGTTCAATACTTGTCAATAGTAATATATATAATTTAGATACTGGTAACTATTTTATATCTGTACTGTTGAGCAAACTCTACATAAATTCCAACCTGTGTATCGCCGGTAGTGCTGTTGCTGCAGTGCTGTGCAAGTATGCTGAAGTGCTAGTTGCCACCGGTCAGCCGGTACCGGTAGTAGGGTGGTACCTACAACGGCAGTACAGCAATACAGTGTACCGTGCCAATGACTGAATGATTAGTGGTAACTATCTAAACTATTATATTATTATTACCGGTGCCGGTACTGGGCTATTAGGCCTAAACTATAATCACCGCAAGGGTTGCCAGGGCCATGTTTAATTAGATTACATGATATGGCATGTCTGCAGTGTATGGTACCGGCTGACCAGTATTGCAGTATTGACTGATTGCAGGATTCTCGATTCAGCGATTGAGTACAGCCTGACAGTACCAGTACACATGGTACATGGAGACAGCCCCGATGTATTGCAAAATTTGTCAGAAACCCAGCTGATTTATCCTACAGTAATAATAATTTAACGCATTTTAAATTTGGATAAATAAATTTATTATAATTGCAATAACAGTTACACTGATGCTGCACGAAGGCCCAACGCAAATTCTACTTGGAAAATTTTCAAACTTTTGCCAAACAACATGTGTACCAAGTTTGAATAGATTTCATCAAGGATTGGCCGAGTTATTAACGTTTAAAATAAAATACTGAAAAAAAACGCGACAGAACGACAGAACGACAGGTTGATTAATGGTACCCCTACGCTAATGCTCACTCACTTCGTGGCTCACCCCACAACTTCATGATTTGTCCCACCCAGGACCAAAATCATCAATAAAGATGATGAAGGAACGATATATTTGGTCCGGTATTAACAGGGAAGTTACTAAATGGGCTAAATAATGTTTGGATTGTCAATCGTCTAAAATAATTCTGCATACAAAATCGCCAGTTCAGACATTTAAACTTTACTTAAACTCAATAGAACTTTAAACATTAAATTATATTGTTGAATGACCTTTAGTCAGTCAGCCGTTGCTTAAACTTTTGTGGTGACTGGTATATATTTATATATTAAAGTTACATAGATCTAACTAATGCAATCTATTTTTTAAAGCTAAAATTATATCTTAATCTTAATCAATTGATTTTATTGTGCACGAAAATTATTGAACCTTACAGAGAATGACTTTCTTGAGACGCATCTTTTAACCCTATTAAACCCGGGGGGGGGGGGGGGGGGTCAATATGACCCCCCCCCCGTGGTTTTTTTATTATAATTCTGAAACAAACGCAGTTGGGAATCTGAAATTTTATGACTTTTCCTAAAAATCTATTGTCTTCCTTGTAGTGAAAACCGTTTTCAAAAATATTGGATACTTTTCGAGTTATAGCACCATATTTTAACCCTACTTTTGGCACTTTTTTTGAGACGTTTTTTGAAAATTACATTTCATTAAATATGAATTGTAACATCTCTATTTTTGATTTACACCGGTTTTTTGGTGTTAGAAATTGGATGGAATTCATATAAATTGAGTTAGAAATTTCAAACTTGTTTTTTTCGGTGGGTGCCAAATTTTGGTGCCAGCACCAAATTTTGAAATAAGTCAATTTTGTAAATTGATTGTTTGAAACTTGTTTTTTACGCAATTGGGGTTTTTTGGGGTTCTGGATTCGATGAAATATATACGAGTTGCACCAAGCGTATCAAACTTGTATTTTTCGGTGCTGTGTGCAAATTTTGGTGCTAGCACGAAATTTTGAAAATCCATTCAATAGATAAAATTGCTTGTGACAATTTATTTCTTGCGTTTTAGAGGTTTATGGCTGTTCTGAATTCAATGGAAAATATAATTATCGAACTAGACATCTCAATCTTGTATTTTTCGGATGTGGGTGCAAAATGTGGTGCTAGCACCAAATTTTGAAAACCATCAAATATATCAATTGATTGTGTCACCTTGTTTCTTGCGTTATACGGGTTTGTGATGGTTCTGAATTCAATGGAATCAGTAAAAATACCATAAGAGTTCTCAAACTTGTATTTTTCGCCGGTGGGTGAAAATTGTTGTGCCAGCACCAAATTTTGGAAAATATGCAAATTGATAAGTAGATAGTATCACCTTGTTTCTTGCGTTATACGGGTTTATGAGAGTCCTGAATCCGATGGAATCAATAAAAACAGCACTGGACATCGTAAACTTGTACTTTTTGGTAATGGGTACGAAATTTGGTGCTAGCACCAAAATTTGCCAAATTTCGCCGAAAAATACAAGTAGCAATGATCTGGCATATTAGAAATGTATTCCATTAAAATCAGCGCCCTCAAAAACCTGAAAATGTGAATTTATAGCATACTTATAAGTGAATTAAAAATTTTGTGTTCTAACTGAAAAGTGCTGGTTACTTGTTTTTTTCATTTTTTTCCTACGCAGAGAGGACTAAACAGCCATTTATAGTAATCATATCATTTTTAAATATTTTCCAATGTATTTTGCAACTCAGAAAACCTGTATTGAAGAATAATTAGCCGAAAATGTAACTTTCAAATTTTGTGAAAATTGTGCACTACTTGTAATTTTGGTGCTGCAATATAACCACCCCAGTACATTTTTTCGAAATTTTTTTTTTTCGGTCGGATCCAGACAAGTGATACCTACGTACAAACAAAAAATCAGACGTTTTCGTAAATATTTGTAGATTTTAGAGGGGGGGGGGGTCAATATGACCCCCCCCCCCCGGTATTTGTACAACATTTTATAGCCCGGTACTAATAGGGTTAAGATGCAGATAATCTCGCAAAATTCATGGACGATAGGGAGTTGTGGCGGTACAACATTGTTGACGAACATACAAGATATAAGGAAGTATTTCCAGGTATAACTTTTACCTGAGTCGCTGGCTGAATGGTTAGAGCGGCAGGCTTCCACCACGGAAGTCATCAGTTCGATCCCACCTGGACGTCATTGCCGAGTTTGCAAAGCTGTGCCCAACAAACGTTATAACTTTGTTGATAAGCCGGCATAATAGCATTCTTAGTGCACGCTGCCCGAGCATAGCAAACTCAATGTGCAGGTTTTAATGCAGTAGGTTATTAATAGTGGTTCTATATATGCTAGCATTATTGTATTATGTGAATTATATAATAATACTGTACAGCAACAAACAAAAAGATTACAACAAAAATATATTTCTGAAGGTAATAATAAATTAGCTATATTTGTCTATGGATGAGAGATAAGAATTTTAATTTTCATTAAAAGTGTTAGCTTATCCAATTCCGCTAACACCCCACAAAGTAAGCCGTTAAGCAATATTGGGAGCACGAGGTTGATTACCCAACCTCGTGTCACCCCAATAAAGTGGGAAGGAGAAACGCACAATAGGGGTCAGGGGTTACACCCCTGACAGAGAGAGAATAGCAAGGGCGAAGGGAAGCACTTCAGAGGGGGGCAAAGGGTGACAAGTAGGATATTAGCCAATAGGGGGGAAGCATCGACTAGGTACAGTAACAACGGCCAAACCGTGCAATATATATTACCGGTCGATGCAGCATTCATTCAGTTTACTCAGTCAGTTCAGTAGGGTGGAACGGTGACTTCTATCACCGTCCGCTACTGCCATCACATGTAATACTTATCTACCGGTAACCGTGTCATCCATTCAACTGTGCTATATCAACTATATTATACCTTTATACATATTACCGAACATCAGAACTCTTAACGAACCTTTTCATATACACGGCGGGGACGCGTAGATAGAAAACCCAAACGGATAAATCGGGATCCGTAGATCCCGTCACAGTGATAGAATTAGATCCACCCAGCTGCCCTGACAGTGATAGAACTAGATCCAACCAACTGCCCTGACAGACTGTGGCTGCCAGCCACCAGAGATAAAGATGAGCCAAGAAGGAAAGACGACACCGCCGCGGACCCCGGACGACGATCTAACGATCCGCGAGGCCGCGACGAGACGGTATAAACCCACGACGCCGGACCCATCGAGAACGGGCCATCTGGCGATCCGAGACGAGGGGGGCCGTCTACAGCGAGAGGACGAGTCGGGAGAGGAGAGAGACGAGTCGACACAGGGCGGCGGTCGATATGCCGATGTCGCCGGCCAGCCACAGGCCGAGGGCGACGAACGGCCCACCGGAACGGCAACGGTGGAGCCGACGGTACGACGCCGGACCCGGAGGGAGAGAGGAGATGTCGGCGACGAGGACGTCGGGGTCGTCCGGCTCCGACGAGCCTACGCCGCGACCCGGGAGCAACTGAAGGAAGCCAAAGGAGGGGCTGAGATAGACCAGGTGAAGTTGAGGAGACGACTAGGTGAGTCGAACAGATACTTTGATTACCTAGTGCGTTCTGGGCAGGGAGAACTAGCCAGCGAGAGAGCGAGAGGGGTTGCCATCGAACTGTTTGGGCTATGGGAACGTAGGGGTATGGGGCCTGATGTAGTGTACATAGGGCCATACTTAGTCGATGCCAGGGAAGTTAAGTTAGTGGGTTGGGCGGGACCGCACGAGGGCGAATCCGAGGTTAGCTCCGAGGATTCGGTCTCGTCGGTCAGCGAGAACCCCGGAAAGCGGGGGAAAGTTAGTAGGACGGAGGGGCGGCGGAAGTCCGTCGCAACCGATAAGTCTGCTACATCCTCCGCAAAAGAAAGACGGGTGCGAGAGAGTGAACGCATGGCATATAAATTAAAAATGGAAGAATTAGAGTGGCGACTGAGGGGAAGGAAGGAGCAAGAGAGTGAACGCGAAGAGCGTGAGGCAAGAGAACAGAGCGTGCGGTACACGTACAGTAGCCGTACGGGCGAGGGGGGTAGTAGTAGTACGTTAGGAAATGTTGGTATTAATAGTACCGTAGTAGATAACCCTAATCCCTTTATTACAGGAAATATTTTACCCGGTAATTCAAATTCAAATAATAATATTAATTCAAATATTCAGAATAATTCAAATAATTCGAATAATAATTTAAATTTTGAAAATAATAACAACTCTAATTTAAATAATTTAAATAATCCCGTTTCAAATTCTAATAATTTAATTGATTTAACAAATAATATTGGGAATGGTGCTATTATTGTGAACGTGCCAGACGTGTATAGCCCGGCAGACGGCGGCCTGGTAGGCCACGTAGTTAGTAGGCAGGAAGTGGCGGGGTTGAGCCAACCCGACGGCGGCCTGGTAGGCCACGCAGTTGGTAGGCAGGAGGTAGCGGGGTTGAGCCAACCCGAGGTGGGCCTGGTAGGCCTCGCAGTAGTAGAGAGAGAGGCGGGGGTGAATAGACCCAGCCGTAGTAGAGATAGTGTGTCGACTAGAGAGGGGTGTAGAAGTGGAGTAAGAGATAGTGAAGTTAGATGTGGCGAGTGGGGGGGGGGGGGGGGGCTACAGGAGCCCCATCACGGAAGATTAGTGGCGAGAGAAGGGGGGTAGAAAATGTCCGACAAGAGGGACGCAGAAGTGTAGTAAGAGATAGTGAAGTTAGAAGTGGCGGGTGGGGGGGGGGAGGCTACGGGCGCCCCACCACGAGAGATTAGTAGCGAGAGAGGGGGGGCAGAGAGTGTCCCACAGGCGTCGGCGGATAATGCGCGGGCCGAATTAGGTAAACCGCAACACCCGGCGATGGAGAATAATAGGGGGATTGCGAGTATCCCCAGCGGCGTGCGATCGAGCAGAGAGAGACAGGTTGACGTCGCGAGAGGGCGGGCGACGGAACGTCGAGCCCAGTCAGAAGAGAGAAGATTAGTAGAGTTTAACAGAGAGATCGAAGATAGAAGAAGATTAGTAGAGTTTAACAGAGAGATCGAAGATAGAAAAAGATTAGTAGAGTTTAACCGAGAGGTCGAAGAGAGAAGAAAGGAAGATAATAGAAGAGTCGTTGCTAGGAGCAACCGGAGAGCAAGGACGGATAGCGAGCCGTCGATAGTAGAGATGGAGTTAGGGAGTCAGTGGGGTCGAACTTCGGGAGATTGCCGTCGCCCCGGAGAAACGCACCGCACGCCAGGAGAGGGGTACAGGACGTACCGATACGAAGACGAGAGCAGGATAGGGGATCGAAGGGAAACTTCCCGACGGGATATAGCTGCCGATCGAGAGTACGGTAGTCGCGGGGAGATTCGAGATTCGCGAAGAATAAACTTCGGTTCGGAAGGGCACATGCAGACTGCAGGACATACTGTAGGCCTTACTGCACATACTATTATAGGCCATGCTGGGAGAGATAGAGTAGGCGATAGGGTAGCGCGAACGACGGGATTAAACCCGGAAGTCGCAGAGTACATACCGGTAGGTAGGCGAGAAGTAGGTAGGCCTATATCGGTACAGCAGCATGACTATAATACACAGGGACATAACATATATCCAGGGGAGGGGAGAGTTATTGTAGATAGATGTATGGGCCCCAATATATTAACATCAACCCCAGTACCAAACATACCGGCAGGGGGGGGGGGACAGGGTGACATTCCCCCATCACAATATCAACAATATACCCCAATAGGAGCAAGAACATCGAACCCCTTGGACGAGAATAGGTCGTGCGACACAGAAATATGGAGGGGGCCGTTACCCCCAATGATATATCCGACGCAACAAATAAAATCAACAACAGATAGGACGAACGGACCGCACCCAATAGGAGAGTCTGTACAACATCCATCGAACCCATTGGAAGCGCAAGCGATGGGAATGGCCACATTAATCGATGCATTAAAGACCAGGATCGGAGTTACCACCAGTCGAGCCATTTAAATTCGACGGAAGTAGGCCGGAAGAATACCTGCAGTTTCGGCGCATGTACAGCAACGAGATATTAAGTAAGAACTTGACGCAGGCGGAGTGCCTAAAATATCTGCAAGTATATACAGGAGGCCCAGCATACGACATCGTGAGGCAATACCAGGGCATCGAGGGCGGCTTCACGACAGCATGGCGGGCGTTAGATAGGGAGTACGGGCACCCAGCCAAGATCATCCGGCAGACCCTGAGAGGCATAACATCGGATGGCCTACAGGATAATCCCGTTAGCATAAAGACCTTTGCGAATAAGGTCGAGAAGGCGTTAATCATGTACTGAAGACGCTAGACGCACCATACGAACTCAACGCGTCTAACAACATCACCACGATAGCGCAGGGACTACCGATCTGGCTGCGGAGAAAGTGGAGGAAGATCGCCTTCTCCACTCGAGAGAAGAAAGGTGCGGAACCGGGCCTAGAAGAAATGTCGACCTTCCTAAACTATGAAGCCAAATTAATTACAGACCCAGTCTATAGTGAGGATAGTTTGGGGAAGGCACCAAAGACCGAATACAACATGCCTGGACCCGAACATAATCCGACGGATCCATTCTCGAGAGTAAGAGAGTCGCTACCACACGCGGCCACACAGGGGGCTACAAGCCCACAGTTAGCTGGGAGTAGGGCCACACCGTGGCAGGGACAGAAAGAAAATAACACCATAAATAAACACAATCCCAACATACCCAGTAGGCCGAGTACAGACAACCAAAACACTAAATCGGTACATATAAACCTACGCGCGATATGTGAGGGACTATACAGGGAACGCTATAATCCAGGATTCGAATTTCAATTACACCGGGATGGAACCCATAAGACCAGGAGTTGTAAGCACTGGCAAGCGTTGCCCAAACAAGATTGTGTAGCCTACACAGACGCAAACGGACTATGTCATCGATGTGTGGTAGAAGGACACAGACCCGGAGAGTGTAGAGAAACAGCAGCAAGAGAGGAGGAGACTGGAGGCCAAACAATGGGTACAAACATGACAGAAGAGGAGAAGAAGAGAAAAGTACTACTCGGGGTAGTACCAGTAAAGATATCAGGAGAGGGCGGTCGATCAGTAACGACATTAATGCTGGTCGACAGCGGAGCAGCCTTCACGCTGGTGGAGAACTGGGTGGCCGAAGAGATAGGGCTAAAGACGAGGCCGAATAGAATGGCGGTAACTACCGTCTCGAGTAAAGATGAGGTCCTGGAGACGAGGACGGGGCAGTGCAGGATAGCAGCGATTGCACCGGGATGCGACTATTGGGCGACGATCGACCCCATCCACGTCATAGAATCGATAAATATCAACGCCAGGCGACCAACCAACATTGAGGTCGAGCAGTATAGATTCCTGGACGGTATCGATTTCTCAATACCAAAGGTGGACGTTAGGAAGGTGTCCATTATAGTAGGAATGGACTGCCCGACGGCCCACGAGAGAACATGGACGGTCTTCGGCGAAGACAGGCAGTGGGACCCAACGTCGATCCTCACGCCGTTCGGATGGAAGCTTAGCGGCCCAGTTAAAACCAAGATCCCATGCAGTGTGACAGAGACATCAGGGTGCATGTTACCAGGCACCGTAGACACAGAGGACGAAGATAAGAAGCTGGAGGAGATAGTAGAGCCAGACAGGAAAGTAACAATAAGAGAGTGGGCGGAGGATAATAGACTTCCCAGCGGGTGTCGGTGTGGGGATGGAAGGGAGCGGATGGCGGGGTGTCCGGGGGACAACACTCCGGAGGAGTGTCCGGTGAAGTGTCAGGAGGACAATAGTCCGGAGGGGTGTCCGGGGGAGTGTCCGGAGGAGACGCCGGTCCGGTTGAGAGGCGTGCCGACGGGGGGGGGGGGGGGAGGTCGAGAGGGGGGGCAGGATGGAGAGGGGTAGGACTGCTGTTGTACCTTCTGTTTTGCCTGTTCTTTCACTTTCTATTCATTCCGCCACTGGGAGATAACAAGGAGGGAGATGGCATTTTGATGCCAGGAGACGAGATGGTTAAGAAGGCGGCGGAGAGACCCGATTTTGGGGTGGCGGAAGAGGGAGAACCAATTCCTGGTCAGTTGGAATTGGCGAAGAAGGTGTGGCGAAGAGTAAGAGGACGTATAGGAGGGCAGTGGGACTGTGCCTACTGGAAGAAGGGGCACCTTAGAGTTTAGTCGTCCAAGGTTTTGGACTGAGGGGGGTGGGAATGAGGGCGAGACGCCCTTCCCACATATAAATAATTATTTAATTAAAAAAAATAAATAATAAAATTAATTAAATAATAGTTAGAAGATATAGTAAGTAGTAGAACAGGAGATAAGTTAGTAGAAGGAGAGTAGAGTTGGAAGGCGGCGGAGTAAGGGAGTGTGGCATATTGTCATGCCACGAGTAGTAGTAGAGGGGTTGTGGGCACCGGAAGCGCCACGTAGAAAGTAGTAGTAGAGGGGTTGTGGGCACCGGAAGCGCCACGTAGAAAGTAGTAAGAGAGGGGTTGTGGGCACCGGAAGCGCCACGTAGAAAGTAGTAAGAGAGGGGTTGTGGGCACCGGAAGCACCACATAGAAAGTAGTAGCGGAGAGTGGTTGTGGGCACCGGAAGCGCCACGTAGAAAGTAGTAGCAGAGAGTGGTTGTGGGCACCGCAAGCGCCACGTAGATAGAGGTATTAGTGGAGGTGGAGATGTAGATAGAGTAGAGTAGTGGAGAGGGCACATAGGGTGCCAGACAGTAGAGTAGTAGAGGCGGGCACATAGGGTGCCAGCTAGTAGAGTTAGAGATAGTAGAGAGTTAGTAGAGTTAGAAAGATAGTAGCAGAGTAGAAGTAGTAGTAGAATGGTTGTGGGCACCACAAGCGCCACGTAGATGGAGGGTTTTAGTCAGAGTTAGGAAAGAGTTAGTAGACTTAGCAGAGAGTAGAGTTAGTGGTTAGTAGAGTTAGAATTAGAGCTAGTTAGAGTTAGTAGGGAGTTAGGGAGTTCTAGTTAGAGTTAGTGGAAAGTTAGAGGCTTTTAGTTAGAGCTAGAAGTAGTAAGAGTTAGCAGAGAGTAGAGTTAGTAGAGTTAGGAGTTAGTTAGAGTTAGAGAAGTTAGATAGTTAGCAAGTTCGAACTTAGATAAGGTAGATAGTATGATAGCACAGGGGTAGCATTAGAGGTCAGGGCCTTAGAGAGTGGCAGGGAGTAGAGAGGAGATAGTGAAAGGAGCTGTTGGCGAGAGAGAAGAGTGCGATTCAGGTGTGGGGAGAGGGCAAGAGCGAGTTGAGTCAGAGAGCGGAGTTAGAGTGGTGAGAGTGTTGGGGAAACAAAAATTGTGTGATAGAAGCGCACGATCGGCCCGACACGAGACGCCAGAGGGTAGTGACATCATACCCATAGGGAGCGGCCTGGAAAGCCGACTCCAAGAAAATAATCACACCCCACACCCGATACTAGATCGGGATCCAGCGGAATTGTAGCGCACTTTAGGTGGATGCTATCTTCTCACCGGGAAGATAGCATGGGGGGGAGTGTTAGCTTATCCAATTCCGCTAACACCCCACAAAGTAAGCCGTTAAGCAATATTGGGAGCACGAGGTTGATTACCCAACCTCGTGTCACCCCAATAAAGTGGGAAGGAGAAACGCACAATAGGGGTCAGGGGTTACACCCCTGACAGAGAGAGAATAGCAAGGGCGAAGGGAAGCACTTCAGAGGGGGGCAAAGGGTGACAAGTAGGATATTAGCCAATAGGGGGGAAGCATCGACTGGGTACAGTAACAACGGCCAAACCGTGCAATATATATTACCGGTCGATGCAGCATTCATTCAGTTTACTCAGTCAGTTCAGTAGGGTGGAACGGTGACTTCTATCACCGTCCGCTACCGCCATCACATGTAATACTTATCTACCGGTAACCGTGTCATCCATTCAACTGTGCTTTATCAACTATATTATACCTTTATACATATTACCGAACATCAGAACTCTTAACGAACCTTTTCATATACACGGCGGGGACGCGTAGATAGAAAACCCAAACGGATAAATCGGGATCCGTAGATCCCGTCACAAAAAGCACATAAATATGACAAACAAAAAATAATATAACAAGTTATACAGTAATAGCTAGTTAGTTAAATTATTCTTGTGAAACTAAATTTGGGCCGGCACTGTGGACTACATTATAATAAAGCAACAAACAATAAGATAATTTACAATTAAGCGAAGTTATTGTAGGCAGTACTGTAATACAGTAGCTGAACATAAAGAAGTCAACCACAACAAAATGATCAACAAGAAGACGATAAAACGATTATTGAATTGCTTTAAAAAAATAAGTAATTTAGTAAAAATAGGCCTATTCCAAATAAATAGATATTTAACCATATTAATAGCGGAGTGGTGGGATTACGAGTAGGCCTACATGACTCTCCACTCTACCGTCAGTTGATTTTTTGTAACATAATAATAAAATTGATTTGAAAATCTGACTACTATGAATTATTTACGAATTTCCCTAACATTATTCCTATCCATTGAAATTGCGAATAACTTATGAGAATAAATATAAATAAATAAATAAATGGTGTAGGGCGGTTATTTAATCAACACATTACAGTCCTGTATGAATAGATTTTATTATTCCGATATAATACTAAAATTTAATAACTCTAGTCTTAACTAGGCAGTATCGATAGAAAGGATTAAGTTGATACCGGGTTGAGTTGCGCTGGTAAATTCCTTCTAAAGAACCAGAGTAAAGCTCGCTGCGGTCATGACGAGGACCAATGGGATGACCAGATGGTTGCCTTCATTGGTGCTAGTTGGGATGATCAGGTTGTTGTTGTTGTCATCATCGTTGCTAGCTGTAGTTGGGATTATCAGGTTGTTGCTATCGTTACATTTATCATCCATGCAGCAATATTTCTTGCAGGTCTTGAAATTTCCTTTGAACTTACCACCTGTAAACATAACGTGATCGAACTGGAGTATATTGATGTTGTTCAGGTTAATAAACGAATTATAAATTTAGCCACCTGACACAGAAAATCGTTGTCCTTCCTTAGGAGGGAGAATTTAACTAACAAAATAAACAATGTAATTTTAGCAAAAGAGGGAAATAGACCAGGTTTACAGAAGTTGGCTTTTCTAATCTTCATCCATTATTGACTTTAGTACTTCAAAGCGGTTATGAACTTCCACTGTGTAAACATTCTTTACTACATTGACAGTTCTGGGTTTATCTCACTTGTTTATCTCGCTTGTTTGTCCTCGGTTTGCTGGCTCTCAAACTGAGTCTGATCTCTGCAGTGAGGAATCTGTGTTCGGAACCACCATACCATTGTGTTTCGGAATGTCCATAATAAGTCCAGTCAGATCTTCATAAAACTCGACTGCTTGTGCTGTCACTGATGCATTGGATGTGTTTTACAAAAAGTTCCATATTGTAATTAAGGTGACACATATTGACTTTTGGAAGCTTCATTGTGCAGATTTTGTCTATATTAACTATTCATAAGATAACATATATGTTTATAGTGGTTGTCATATGGAATCTTTAGAATATATCATTCTAAATTGGATGCAGAATACGTCATATATTGTGGGTAGGAGTGCGTCCCATCCAAGTCGTTACTTTGTGCTTCATATTATTATTTTAAATATTTGAACATTTGTTTATAGTCCATGGGCCAGCCAGCATAGGGGATACTTTTTGGTAACCACCCGGAACTTATATTTTTGGGAAGACCTATCTTCTGGCCATTCATTTTGATATGATAACAAATCTGAATCGGTAGCTGACTTGGTTTTATCACCGGTTGTCATGGAAATGGTAAAACAACAAACATGCTGTAGTATTCTAATAACTCAATATAAATTCATCGCATCTTTTGAAAAAGATGGATACTGTTCTAACAATTCTAAACCTGACATAAAATTCTGGAATATAATTATTGTTACCATGGGAATGCTGCTAAATGAAAACTGACCTGTTTTATAAAAATAGCTACCATTCTAGAATAATACCATTATTTTAAAAACAAATTACCACATTTTATTGAATAATAGTTTTGGAAAATTTTGGTATACTGAGAGCTAAACCTGTTTTGTTATAACGGTGATATATGGTTCCAAAGATATACCCATGTTTGAAATATTTTTATTTTTCATCATTTTAATCTCATTCCACTCTGTTTCAAAATAATAACTTTAACAAATATTTATGTCAATAAAAAACAATCAGATGTGACTACAAAGCACTTTAAAATGACAAGTGACATCTAAATGGCATTTCAGACAACAGTCCTTCACAGGTTACCATGACTACCACTACAGATGCAATTGAAGATGACTCAGAGATGACACAAACTTAAATGACAAATGACGTGACACCTACCACAAAAGAGAGGTTAGTTATTTTAGTATATTCCCTTCAATTTATATATTTATCATAATTTTTCCTAGATGATTTCTGCAAAGATGATTCCATCGATAATAACATTTTTGAATACTAAATCCTCTTTATTTAATAATAAATACATAAATATGTATGTACGTATTCTTAATTGGTATGCGATGATGTCATCCGAGCAAATAGAGAATTCTTAGTCGGTATTTGCCCCGAGAGCTGACTCGGCAAAAAAGCACCCCCCAACCCCCACCATGGATTACATTAGCAATGCGGAGGTCCGGCCACTAGAGGTCAGTGGAATTACCGGACACAATCGGCCTCACAGGCGTCAGTTAACTCCTGACCGGCTGCCTGTCTCACCCCCTACTGGAGAGAGAGCAGCCAACAATCCTTTGAGTCCCTTTCCTGATGACCTTTCTGGCCCAAACCCTGGGTCACCAGGAAGGCCAGATTGTGATGGGGAGAGGGATTCTGGAGTTGGAGGCTACTCTCACGTTCCACCCCGACCAACAAAGCCATTGGTGAATCAGAAAACACCCTAACACTCGGGTCCCCAATGCGACAAGGTGAGCTGACTGCCTTGGCAGATAAGCTTTCTCTTAGCGCAGTGGGTGTTCAAGAGCACCGAATGCAGACTGGACAGACTGATGAGGTTCTGATTAAGGACATGGGGGGCGGTTGGCGACTCACCCTCGCGTCAGCAGATGATAGTGGCAATGGTGGAATTGGTCTATTGATGAATCCAACTGCACATGCAGCATTGGACAAAATAGACCAAATCTCTAACCGCATCTCGTTGCCACTTCTCATGTTCTGGAAGACTGGCTAAGAAGTTTCCTAAGGTGGTTCTGATTGTGTGCTACTCTCCAACTAGTGTTGGCCCTGTAGAGGAGGTGAAAAATTTCTACCACAATCTACAAGCAGCTACTGATGGAGTGGATCAGCATGCATTCTTAACATTCCTGGGAGACTTTAATGCAAGTCTGCATCAATCACCTACATCGCCCTGGGTCTATAGCAATAGTGTTAACCGAAATTCTGTTCATCTTCAGGATTTTATCTCTGGAAATGGATTGTTTTCGGCTGGAACCCAGTTCAAGAAGCGAACTGGAAAGCTATGGACTCATAGTGGACCCAGTGGTCACAAGTCCCAGATAGACCATATTCTGTTTCGTAGGAAATACAGGAGCTCTATACAAGACTGTAATGCATTTACACTTCGACCCTTCTCCAGTGATCACCGCCTTATTGTGGCCAAGGTAAGACTTAGTCTGCGTGCTAACAGAACAACGAAATCTGCCTTGCCGCGGCATGACTGTTCATCTCTGTTGCAACAGCCAAGTGTGAGATCCAGCTTCACACTACAGCTGAGCAACAGGAGTAGTAGGAGAAGCATAGTTCATCAATAACTCCTCCCTAGCTTGGGCTACGGCCCGCATCTCGGAGGCAATTAAAAAATGCCAAATTTCTGCGCTAAATCGAGGTGTTTAATGACCATCTGTCACCATCAATATTGATTCGCGTCGTTGCCTTCAACCAATCGTTGCTTATCACCTACGCGTAGCCTAACCTCGCGATGCCTGCCTTACTCGACAACTGTTA
Source organism: Nemertoderma westbladi (assembly GCA_032718475.1). Lineage (NCBI taxonomy): Eukaryota > Metazoa > Xenacoelomorpha > Nemertodermatida > Nemertodermatidae > Nemertoderma > Nemertoderma westbladi. The sequence continues at coordinate 167 of JAUCBJ010006604.1, read as the reverse complement.
CCACCCGCGAGTATTGATTCGCGTTGTTGCATCAACCAACCATCGCATATTCATCTTCGCGCAACCTAACTTCTCAACGCATGGCTAGCCCCCACTACGCTATTATATCGAATCGATTGCCAACTCACCACCACGGCTACTCTTCGACGGCTGTCGCCAAACCAATC